>DWJZ01001852.1:0-21513 GCA_018249125.1 Asbolis capucinus
CATGTAAGAGTCTTCAAGACAACAGTGAATAGGCTTCTTCTAAGTTAATGCGCTTTACCATCTAAAACTACATCGCCACTTACCATCAGGTGGGTCTGTAGTCAAGCATTAACTTATAATATGTAAAAAAAGTAATAAACTAAGAACCTCATGAATTTAATTGTAGCTCATAAGGGATGACACAAAAACTCAACAGATGTCGCTTTAAAATAACCAACTAACATGCGCTAGTTTATGATTAAAAAAAATTGATTATTATAAAAATCGGTCGACTCAGTAAAAATAACACAGGTTATGTTATTTTACGAGTACTCACGATATATGTTTTTCGCGCCGATATTCCAACCCAGTTACATGGAACATGGTCTCAGCTGAACTGCGGTGGCGATGAGAAACTTTTCAGGATCAGGAAACATCAGAAACAGGATCACACTTGACACTAATATATTAGTCTGTCTAATTTGTATCTAGTTAGTTTTTGCGTTTTGTTGACCGTATCACGATACACTAGACTAATCACGTGACATTTATGACTTTATGGGTTTGGGTTGAGTTTAAAATCATATATAACAGGGAACATGTATAAAAAAAAACACATGGATTAAGAATCACTTTTTTTGAAGTCAGTTAATAAAAAAGAGACTATATATCAACCTGCTTCGTCTCTTTTAAAAGTGTCGTGTATGTCTTGCGTATGTATTTCGTCAACGCAACGTTCCGTGTAAACGGGTTCTTATTTAATTAAATTTTTATTTTATTTCATTTGATTTGATTTTATTTTATTTTATTATTATTTAATTTTATTTTATTTCATTTTATTTTATTTTATTATTATTAAATTTTATTTTATTTTATTTTCTTTTTATTTTATTCCTTTTTATTTCATTTCATTTCAAAAATGTATCGGCATTTACAATTTCACCTCTTTATTGTTTCATAGCTCATCAAGCACTTAAAAATAAGGTTAATGCAATAAAAGATAAAATATATATTGCTGCAATATTAGTAGTAAAGGTTTCCAGATAGTATCAGTTGAAAATTTAACTATGGAAGTAAGTATTGTGTTTTTGGCTGTCGTCTCCGCGACCTCAGTTTTAGCTGGGAAACATGATATATACTCGGGGTGAGTTTTTAATCTATGGAACAATATAATATACTTTATTGCACACCAAAAAACATACAATAATATGCAATAATACAAGGAAAAATAAAAACAAAAATCTATAAAAAAATAATAGGCCATACTGTATTAATGCCTAATTTCACATCACAGCTATTAAGCTCTACAATGAAATAATAACGAACGGGATTAAACTATACACAGGCATAGTTCATAGTTTGGAATAATATATAGACTACTTTTAATAATGTCCACGCGGACGAAGGCAGCTAGTGATTTTGTAATAATTGTTTCTCTATCCAAAACTTCCAGGTGTACAGTCCACAGAGTAGAACTCCGCGATGTATCAGATCAAAAAATACTGTATGATCTGGAGCTGGAAGTTGATTTAGATGTGTGGCAATATGGACTTCCAGGAGTACGAGACGCTCTGATTATGGTCACTCCTGGAAACAGACTTCAAGTACTCGACCGTATGGATTCTCATGGAATAACACATAATTTGCATATAGCTGACGTTGCCAAGTAAGTTAACTTTGGTACTGAATTTTTGTTTGGTTTTGCCTTCAATTATAGCTTTCTACTGTACAGGTCTCGTATGACTGAGGAAGCCAAGAGTATACTCTATCACTCTGCTGCAACGTGGATGGATGGAAGGGTTAGTGATTTTTATGCCACCCGAACGATTTACGGGTTAACCAGACATCAATTATTATAGATCGATAACAACCAGGACGCTCGGAAGCGCTCATAAAATTGTTGCCACTGTGGGTGACCGGCCCATCCTCCGACCGACAATGCTGGTGATATACTTGGTTGATCACTTAGCATCGTCCCAGGAGACTGGGCTGTGTACGCTTCAGACCAGCTTCAGCACCATTATTGCAAATCGTAACTAAGCCAAGCTCTCAAGAGAGCCCAGTATCTCTACTCACAATGTGAAGGGTACACGCTGGCCAAAAGTGGATTAGTAGACTCCACACTTCCTTGAGTACGTCAAGGAAAACTCGCAGGAGGTTTCTTCACAATTTCTTACATATTAGTAAATGTTGAATAACTTCTGATACGCAAAAAAATTAGAAATGTATGCAGGATTGGAATCCAGGTCCAAAATTCAAGAGACCAATTTTCAAATCACTTGGCTGTCCATCTTTTTAATATTTTTTTGTTAAGATTAGCGGAACCGTATATTTTACCTAATAATTTACTAACTACCAACCTAATACTACCAAATTCCCATATAAATTAAGTACAATTTTGCAAGAACGTGGAGCTATCTATCCCAGATGCTATCATTAAAATGCTATCTACAAAATTTGGCGCCAACAACTTTGAACATCAGATTAACTACTAATGTCTATAGACAAACAGGTGTTCTTAATAGCACCAAAAGTCGCTACACACGTGCGACAGTTATAAGTCAACATGTCGCATTGTCGCATAGCATGGTAAGCAGGAATAAGAAATGTATAGTCATTCCTTTTGGGCATTACTCTTTATAGCTAAAATATATGTTTTAATAAACCAACAGAAATCTGGAGGACAATGAAATCGCTATTGAAAACTGGAAGAGATCTCGAAGCAACAGAATGGTTCCATTCCAAGTTTATCCTACATACGAAGAGGTAAGAAGCGGAGAAGAAGAAACAAACAGTTCAAACATCATCACCAATGGACGTTAACGACATCAGTCTGAGGTGTCTGTGTACCAGGTAGGAAGTAATAGAAGACAGAAGAACACTAAACGACAATAAGTGCTGAATTATTAGCACTTATATTTTTTAAATTATGTTTGTAATAAGCAGGAGAAGAGAATGACTGTAGGACAGGTAGAAAAAGAGGAGAACTGACTCTCAAACCCCAGCCGGAACACGACGAATTGCTTGGCGGCTGATTCAAGCAAGTGGGTGGTAGCCAACCAAACGGGCTTCACAAAATGACATTAATCGTTCTGTAAAGCCCTACCGCCGAGCTGCTGACTTCTGTACGCCTCTTACGACACCCTGGTAGACCAGCATGGGTTTATATTCTAAGCCGTCCCGGTACGGCTCAAATTTCATATCTGTCATACTAGTTATTAAATAATTGTTATTGTCTTTTACAAGGTGGATGCATACTTAGAAAGAATAGCAGCAGATTATCAAAATTTGGTCACTTTAGTGAACGCTGGCCCTAGTTTTGAGGGACGAGCTATTAAATATTTAAAGGTAAGTATTGCAAAAAGTATTCAGTAATATTCTATTACCAAATTTGGTAAAGTAACTCCATATCGTTCTATGCTCAGTTCCGACCCGTATGCCGTGTTCCGCTTGTTTACGCTAGATGGCGTCACTCACGTAATGCTCACCCGAGACAGACACTAGCTATATATGTATATATATATTTATTTATAACTTCAATGGCAGTAAATTGTAGTCAGATAAATGTCGTACCCTGGAATTATACTTAGGGCCTTAGCGTCGTATTCCGCTAATGTACGCTAGATGGCGTTACCTGCGTAATTCTCAGCCGAGACATGTGCTATTTATATATCTACATCTACATTAATATTATAAAGATTTGACCGTTTCTTTAAATTGAATAGGCTCCAAAACTACTGGACTGATTAAAAAATTCTTTTACCATTAGAATCCTACATTAACCCTGATGAACATAGGTTATATTTAATACGAAAAAAAGGGATCCGCGTGAAAATTTCGAAAATGTAACCCTACGTGTGAAAAAGTACCATAAAATCTTTAAATCGCGTACACTGCGGACATGATTGACAATAGAACAAACTGATGTACTACAGTTTTATAGAGGACATCAATCTACAAATAAATCCGTGATAGTGTAGGTCTAACTGGTACAGTTTTCTGGTAACTGGTTCTTCCGACGCAAAGCAAGGGCAGTTTCTAGTTTACGATCATTTTAATAGCAATAAACTATACTCACCTAAATGCCGTACCCTGGAATTATACCTAGGGCATCTATGCAATAAAATTCAAATATACCATTTAGCTATCAGATTTTATAATGTAATAATTTTCCATGTGCTATTTTCAGTTATACTCTCAATCACAGACCCTTGTTCTGTACCTCAAAAAGAAAAGAGACCTTTCCGTATATCTTTTGAAGTTATTGTAGTTATCTTCAATCATTTTCTGGTATAATATCTTTTGATGCTTGGAACCTGATCAATCACTTTGATATTTGGTACAATTTATTATTTGCGTTCAGTCACAGATACGAACTATTCGGTGAAAATTCTATGAGAAAATGTTCTTCAGAGTGTGGAATATGTTATAATTATTGTCGATTTTGTAAGATTTAAAAAAAATGAGACCTTTACATTTGAAGAAACAGTATAAAAGGCTTCTAGTTGAGATTTCTTAGAAAATCTAAGGTAAACACGTAGAAGAATAATTCGAACGGAACGCTATAGAGTTCCTTGTATCTCGGGTGGCAAACGAGTACGATGAATCGTCGTCAATTGTCGATCGACAATGTTAAGGAACAACGGGCGCGGTCGTCAGGACAGGCATAGGATGGGACTAGTGGCAATTTCGCTTCTGTGCTTCAGAGGGCACGTAAAGCAGCCCCTATTTGTCATCATTAAATACCAAACATTAAAACTTGTCGAAAGTCATCGGGTAGCATAAAAAATTTCGACTCTTGGCCTGGCTACTAAACCCTTCACCAATGGGCATGCGTGCAGCGTGGTGGAGTATGCTCTGGGTTTTCTCAGTATGAGGAAAGACCAGTGCAATGGGCTATGAATGGGATGAAGCCATGGGTCATAGTATTTGTTAATGCCAACAGCCCGAAAACAAACACCCATCTGTACAAATAATGTAAATTAATGCGCTACCAAACTACTACCATTTACCATCTACCATACGCTACCATCCAGGACTACATTGCCACTTGCCATTCGATAATATTGTCAAGCATAAAATACTAACCGCATGAATATATACACTTATACATCTTTGTTTAACGAAATAAGAAAAAGTTTAACTAAAGTTTAAAAAAATATATTTTTAAAAACACAAGCCTTAATTATAAAACCCTCATACAAAGAAATACACAAAATTTCATAACTGTATTGTTCACCGTTGAGGAGTTCCCTTGTGGGGAGCCAATGCTGATTGTAGTATCAGGTCATGCTTGTCATAAAAATAGATTGTCACACTCTTCTTTTAGATTTCCACAACAAACTTCACCGATACCCGCAAGCCAATATACTTCATGGACGCGACAATGCATGCCAGGGAATGGGTTACCACGCCAGTTACTCTCTATTCCATCCATAGACTGGTTGAGGACCTCAAGGAGAGTGAAGAGGACCTGCTTAGAGATACCGACTGGATCATACTGCCCCTCGTCAACCCTGACGGTTACGAATATACACATACAACTGTAAGTAATCTTATGTTGAGTATTGTCCCCTATCCATCCATCGTAATCCATCCATCCAGAGTAAACGAGCACTTTTTGATTGGCCTGTTAGTCTAATGGTCAGTGAACCTGATTGCTGCTCCGGACGTCGTGAGTTTGATCCCTATCTAGGAGAAGCTTTACTGTTTTAAGATATTTTTCTTCTATTTCTGGGTGTAATAAGAATATATATATTAGTACGTATTTAAAAACATATGTATTACAGCGTCACACAAATCTTACACCAAAAATAACATCGTGGTTGTATGCATGTGTATCAGTTGTCTGACCACCAAATTACAAGCTGACGCTTAGATGGGATCAAATGACCGTTGTGAGCAGTGGTGTAACTATACCATGTGAGGCCCTAAGAAAATTCATTAAATAGGGCCCCAAAACAACTCACCTTATTGTAATTACATTTTAATAATGCACTAAGGTGTTTTCCCAACATTAACATTCCGTATTACTCAGGGATAATGTAGCAATTTAATGGCGAAAGAATTGGAATGGTTTCTCCTGTAGCCTTGAGTTTATTTGTTTAAAATTTACAAAAAAAAAAACAAATCTTACACCTTTATAATATTAGAAGCGATTTCACAGAACTTTCACTGTCCGATAGTTGATGTAAAAAGGAGTAACTGAGGCTGCTTTTATTTTAGAGTTATGAAATAAAGTAATGTTGCAAAGCCCACTACCGCACACCGCCCATACGCATGCCACCATTGCGCCAGATGAAGATGCCCCGGGTGAAGTCGCAAGCACAATCCGTACAATTATCTTGATTTCAGGAAAGGCTCTGGCGCCGAACGCGATCATACTATCCCTTAATCAACACAACGTGTTACGGCGTCGATGCCAACAGAAATTTCGACATCTCCTTCAACACCACGGGCGTTTCAACAGACCCGTGCTCCAACGTTTACCCTGGACCAGAACCATTCTCTGAGATCGAAACACGTCACGTCAGAGATATTCTCCTCGAATATAAGGACAGGATCCAGTTGTATCTTAACATTCACAGCCAAGGAAACTTCGTTCTGTTTGCGTATGGCGAGAATACGTTGCCGGATAATGCGGCGCAATTGCATCATGTTGGGGCGATAATGGGAGCAGCAATAGATGTCTTGAAGCTACCTAACGCTCTGTACTACATGGTCGGAAACAGTGGATTGGTTTTGTACGCGACGTCTGGAACTGCTCAGGACTACGGTCAGGTAGTGTCTTTAAGATTACTAAAGTATTTTTAAACGGTTAGTCACAATACACCTCATCGAATTGGAAAGATAAGGGTTAGTTATCTTGTGTTTACAAATTAATTACCTTGTAAGTTAATGTGTAAACGTTTACGCTAATAACTTGTGCCTGTATTTTAGTAAGGTCAGTTATGCAAAAGGGTCGAAGAACAGCAAAAACGTATATCGTGAGTACCCGTTACATAGATTAATGTACAGTGTAAATGTCTTCAAGTCAAGAGTGAACAGGCTATTACTAAATTAGTGAGCTTGACCATCTAAGAACACATCGCAGCTTACTATTAAAATTGTCAGAAATGTCATATTGTCAATTTAAATCTCATGTTAAAATTTTTCTTATGAAGAAGGGTTATTATAAACTGGGTGAATATTTTAATGATAAAAATACTTACGTATGAGTTTAATACATAACCATAAGTGGTAGTAAGTGCGACTGTACTGTGAGTTGGAAAAAGAACTGCTTGGGAACTCTTCCAAGACCACTCACTGTAGGGATTTGTTGAAGTGATGGCGTAGTTAGACTTTCGAAAGTTTTTGTCAAAACCAACTTCGAAAAATATTTCATTTCATTTTTTTCAACAGGCGAGTCATTCAAGTCTAGCACAAATATGTAAAAAATAAAATTTTATAGTTTTCAAATTATTTAATATGACTCCCCTGTAAGAAATAATTCACTACTTTGGGGTACAAAGGTCGTAGAAGCCAGACGCTCTACTTTAAAGGACGAGTAAAAAACTAAACTTTGAAAGCATTTTTGTTAATATTTTACTGATTTTTATAGGTATATTGACCCTATTAAGTGAGATTGGTTATTTTTTATTCTCTTTTGCTATAAAAAACCTTATTTTATTGTCAGTATCTTTGTTAACAAGTTAGTGTGGATTTACGACCCATTTTTTAAAAATGATTTATTCATTCCATAATTATTTGAGTTGTTACATTTTATTAAGTCGTAACTAGACGTGTGTGATATAATTTTTTTTTTTGGTTCTTACACCATACATTCCAACAAAAACTTTGTTTAGAAGTGAGGTCATTAGCCGTATAAAACATTTTATGTGCATATGAAAGCGTCACACAGACAATCAATAGAGCAAAAAATTCTAAATTAGACTGCATTCATCTCATTTTCGTTAAAATGGCTTATACGACCTTTCTACCCCAAAATATCGATTATTCAATATAAACATTTTTTGTCTCTTGTCTATAGGCTATTGGTATACCATTTTCATTCACTCTGGAGCTACCAGGCTACGGATACGGCCACGATGTTCCACCGCAGTTCATCGACCAGATCAACGTAGAGACATGGAATGGCATCGCAGCATCAGCACGTGCTGCTACTGTGTACTACAATGCCAGAACTGGGATTTAATGAAAATAAACTTTTATAATTTATGTGTGTTTAAGTTCATATAATATACTACGATTATCCATTCATTCTGGGACATCCTGTATAATATACTAGCTTCCGCCCGCGACTTCGTCCGTGTGGACTGAGAAAAGGTTCAATTTGACAGTAAAATCCCCATTTACAAATACAAACGATCTGATAAATGAAGAATCACTACCGATTGTGTGCAAACTTCACATAAACCATCTACTAAATAGTCCGAACAAAGCCTAAACATTTGGTTTTGATAGGTGAGCCCGTTCTTGAGTTTTGAAATTGCAACGAAAAATGGCATTTATATATGTATAGATAGACTAGTTAATAGTTATGTTGTCTGTGACACCAATACTGGAATTTCTTATTCAGAGGAATCAGTACATTGGCTAAAGTAAATAGTATGCTTCATACAGCGAAGCGAGATAAAATTCCTAGTTGTTCCTTACACGCACATTGCTGTGAGTACAATGTTTCACGCTACCAGGTGTACGGACTTACACTGTGCCTTGACAATTTGACTTATGTCAAATCATTTGAAATAATCCAGTAAAATATAGTCCATTCATCCGTCCTCCATCCATGAGCCTTAAAATGTGCAAGGCGCACGAACTGATCCCAAGGCTTTTGAATCCAGTGTATGTCTTACAACCTCTTCAAAGGGAGTTCTGTGCCCTTTTTTCAAGACGTGGTCTACGTATGAGACTATATATCTAACTAACATCCATCTAACTTTGTAGCTAGCTAATTCTCTGAGCTATGTAGGTTGACCCTTTTCATCTATATATGGATCTCGCCTTTCCTGAACCAATCGAGAAATACCGAGCACAACTTCCTATAGCCCGATGCACTACTTTGCGGCATCATTCTAATAGTATGGAAGTGAGATATAACAAATATAAAAAATATGTAAATCGCAACAGACAAACCTTAATCCGACTTAAAATCAATAGCCAGTATTTTTCACTGTCACGAACCAGCGGCGATTTATATGTTTTGGCAAACGACGCGACATGAACTATAAGAGTATTTATTGCTCTAACCTCAGCCATTAGCCTTCAAGGCTTATCAGGAAATAACACTATTAATATTAGTCGCGGCACAATTAAAGTACGCCTTTGTTTTTGTATAGATCGATTTCACTTTATCTTCCAATCGGTCTAATGACCACTCGTTAGGAGCCATTGTGCTGCTAACTCGGCGGGCGCTCCAACGTCTTCGATTATTTTATTGTTCGCACTCACTGAATCCATCCAATTACGCCGCGATTGTAAATCCTTATTAATTGAAAACGAAATAATTGAAACAACTTGAACATTATTTATCATCTTTATAAGTATTTTAAGAATATTTTTAATAATGTTTTGCTCTTATCACTCAACTTAGAATTAATAAAAATGCGCAGGAGTGATAACATTGTTTTCAATAATATTTGAGATAATATTTGTCTCCTACATTTCGAGATATTAAAAAGACAATCTTTTCAGATAGTTTATGAACACAACAAACGTAATAACAGTCATTATATTTTCTGCCGACACAAGTTCTCATTGATGACATTTGAACCGATCTTTAGGAAATTTAACGAGCGAGCGCCACTCGTGAATGAAATGTTATTTTTATTGAACACGCGAAACGAAATTCTCTTTATGTGCTACTTCATCACTTCATTAAAATATAAATACGGAATTAAAAAGACACGTTTCAGAAAAACATGCGCGAGTTCTGTGACACATTTTACAACCAGTGCCTATTGTTTATAGCAATATAAAAGCGGTCGTTTTCCGGCGGATTGTTTCGATTGTAAGCGATCGAAAAAGTTAGGCAAGTGCGAGCGCGGTCAGTAAGAGGATGAGTGACTGCTAGGAGTACAAATTTCATGATATCACATTCGTGCTTCGGAATGCACGTAAAACTGTTGGGCTATCATTACTTTTAGATAGCAATCGCCAAGTTATGTCGGAGCCGTTATAAAAACTTCCAACACTCGGGTTGACCACTAACCCTCCATCAATCCGTTCTGGAGCAGCGTGGTGAAGTATGCTCTAGCTCTTCTCAGTTACGAGGACCACGTCCACGAGTTGCCCATGCTCAATAGCGGGCCATTAACTCGATACAGCCAATATGACTGTGATTATTATTTCCAGGAATTCAAGAAATTGCAGCTTTCCTCTCTAATCTAATTCTGTAAGTTTAAGGAATTAGTTCGTTGTCAAACTGAATGTATAATTTTGTGAACACTAAATGAGAACTCATTTAAAGAGAATAATAATGGATGACCGTATTTGTAGAACTGTCAAATGTCAGAAATATCGGATGACATTTGATAAAAAAATATGATATGCAAAATTTACTTGTCAAATGGTCTATCGAGCGCATGCTTTCTTGTCATTATTTTATCCTAAGAGCGCAAGCTTGATACCCGGGTTCAGGCTGAGATGTGCTTATTGCACCGCCCGAGAACTGTAGGTCACAAAACGTCGCTGCCGGAGCCCATTCCTTTCTCTCCAAATAAAAGAGTCCACTCGCTCCATTTGGAACACTCGCCATATTTCTCATTCGCATTTCATGTTCAACTAGTTTATGTTCCATTCAATTCTGGGACGAAATGCTTTTTTCTCGGAATAATTGAAATATAGTTGTGTATAAAGATGCATGGGCCACGGCGCCCGAGGAATTGGGACAGTGGAATTGAATTGCGCCGCGGGCCGAGCACGTCCGCAGACGCGGTGTATCGCACCAGCCAAGACGGGGCTAACGTTGCATTTCCTCTTTTATTCTTCCGATATTTTGTTTCATTTCTCGAGCACAATCTGCTTTTAGAAACAATTTCGGGGAGTTTAAGTAAAATTGTGGAAAAGTTGCGGCGAACTGATATTACGGTTGTTGGGACGGTGGTGCGACCGTTCACAATCGTTTCGTGTCGAACTAATTCTGAATGTTCGTTTGTTATGTAAAGAGCATGGGTAAGGATGCTTGCTTCAAGGAAAATTTAATAGTTCGAAGCTCTTTCTAAATGACTCAAACTTAGGGATTGAATCTTTGTATAGAAGTTCTTAATATTATAATTGGTTACACCTAAGAAAGGGTTTTAGAAAATACATTCCTTTTAAGGGTGAAAAGTCAAATTGAGTTGAAATGATAACGCAAGCCTCTGTGACACCTGGCTTACCTACATTGTAATAGATTACGTGAACATTATTTTACTGTATTTACAAGAACTATAGGTTTCTATTGAAGTTGAGAGATTTCCATAATCAGTGTAATAGTTATTAAGATTCTCCGTTACAAACAACGAACACTTTTCCATTTATAGTAATTATTATAGCAAGTCTATGTAAACGTGGTTTAATTTCATAATGTAATACGTGTGAATCGGACATTATACAGATAAGGTCGGAGAGATATCTCGCCGCGCGCTCCGTGAACACACTCAACATATGTCGTGGGAGAGTTGTTGCAGATAAACTGATCAACAAGGCTTATTAAAAATATTTAAAAATATAATTTTTAATTATAGATCCATAGTACAAAGAAACACATAAAATTTTATAACTGTATTCTTAACCGTCGTGGTGTTTCCTTGTCTGGAGCCAATCCTGAACGTAGTATCTGGTCATGCTTGTCGTAAAAATTCATCGTCATCGGAACTGAAGCAGTATGCAAAATTCCAGTTCCGTAGTGTAAGTGGAAGTGGGACTAATTAAGCATGAAGTATTTGACCTGTAACAAACAAACATAGTAACACAGTAATATATAAACATACACCGCAAGTTAAATAAAAGCTTGTGAAAATAATCTAAGAGGGCTTCTTCTAAGTTAATGCGCGTTACCATCTTAGACTACATTGCCACTTATCATGAGGTGGGATTGTCGTCACAGATGGTCCTTTCATTTTCCACAGGAAGGTATAGTAGACTCGAGTAGCTACTAAACAAATGTACATCACTTTTAATCATCATCATCTTCACTACCTCCTGTAACTATCCCACTGGGCTCGGGTCTCCTCCAGATGAAGGTGGCCATAGCATAGCACCAGCACGTTGAGTGAAGACTTAACCCATCTTTGAACATTTTATGGGGAATTAATTTTCGCCTGCGGTTTCAATCGCGTGGTAGATACATTTAATGACTTATACGTTAATCCAGACTATAATCTACAT
Source organism: Asbolis capucinus (assembly GCA_018249125.1). NCBI lineage: Eukaryota > Metazoa > Arthropoda > Insecta > Lepidoptera > Hesperiidae > Asbolis > Asbolis capucinus. The sequence continues at coordinate 12,349 of DWJZ01001852.1, forward strand.
CTGGGCCAAATTTCATCCTAATCGGTTCAGTAGGTTTTGTGTGATGGCGCTAGAAACATCCCCCCATCCATCCTTTTACTTTTTACTTAAGAGTGCAAGTTTCACGATGTAGCTTCATCAAAACAAATGATAATAAATATCTAATACGCATATGGCTTCAGCCTACTATTGAGCAAAATATCCCTTTATCTGTGGACGCCTCCAGCATAAGTACGTACTCCGTTGCTCTAAAGCGAATTGGTGCACTTATGTTGCAACCTTACAGATTTAGTCTAGAGAACAAAGTTCTAATTTCATGCATTCCTGGTATAAGTAATCACAGTCATATTGGTTTAAACGATTTATTGGCCCACTATTGAGCATGAGGAACTGGTGGAAGGGGTCCTCATATCTAAGAAAGATACAGCACAATCCACCACGCTGTTTCAATGCAGATTGGTGGAGAGGTAAGTGGCCAGCTCTAATGTCAAACTCTTATTCCACTCGTTCGATCTCATCTCCTTCGATGTGACTTAATTATTAGCCAACATATCAACAGAGATCGTCAGCCTCACGTGCCCCTCGCAGCATGGATTTGCTGAAGATTTTTTACCACTAGGTCACCTACCCTCCTATCGACTGCGCCTATTATTAGTTAACTTTGTTGATCAATGCGAATCGACACAAGCCTCTTGAGAACTCAAACAGCAGATGCCTATTACAACAATGCTAAAAGTTGTTTCTCACAGGACCAAATACCTAGTCTATTTCATTCCGTTATGATGCAGATAAATTCTCGCAATTTCTTCAAAGCTATATTTATTCTTATTAACATATTATAGTCAATATTTAGAAGCATATTGAGTATACACCGTCTCGAGAATGTATACAAATTCGTCGTTTGGTGAGATTACTTGAGAGCTTCTCAACGAGAACTGTTTTAAATTGTATTTGTTCAATATACTGTGGAAGTTATGAAGAAAACGCTACTTTAGTAATATGGCATAAGTGCGTTTTTAAACCAGCATTTGAATCCCAAACCCTTTAATGGCCCATCAGTGAGCACCAGTCTCCCCGCAGTTAGGAGGTCTAGAACATATGTACTTCCAGTCCGATTCTACCTCGTTTGACACGAAAAAAAAATTTCAATGGATCTGCAAAAAAAATTTAAGAAAGAAACAATAAGTATCAGGGCAACTCACACGGCCATCTGATTCCAAACTAAGCATTAGCTTTTACTACGGTGATCATACAACTTATATAATTTTAAAATAAATGTTGGTATTTTTATTACACCCAGACGTAGAACAAACGTACCTGCTTATCAAAGAAAAGTTTTCTCTGAGTGGGAATCGAAACCCCATCCTCCGTCTAATGATGAAGGGAGCCGGTACCAACAGGCTAAACATTATTGTGTGCTCTGCAAAACAGAAAAGGTAAATTATAAAATTCATAAACACAAAATACCTTCTAATCGCTGTGGTAGATTTTTTCCAAACAACGTTAAGATCAGATATTTACGTAATTTGTAACCGTAGTCTAGGTTTAAACACTATCCATATGTGTACAGATATTAATATATTCAATTATTCATGTTGTGAGTTAAACTAACCGAAAGTGGAAGAGGGAAATGAAATAAACCAAATTATTCATATCAGTGATCGTATTTTAATTTGGATGAATTGTTCCGTCAAGATGAATATTAACATGTTTGATATGACAAGTTTGGCAGCACGTGTACAAATATGTTTGTGGCGGCAGCATTCCGGTATCAATAAATGTATGTTGCATTTGTATTAAAATTGTACATTGTGATGTGATATTGTTATCGGCTCCATTAATTCGGACTATATTTTGCCTGCTTCGTCGTCTACAGTCTAGCACAGAGAAGCTACCGAATAGAAAGCTGTTGGATAGCACATTTTAAACATAGGTACATACATTGTCATGTGGATGAAGGGATAGAGTTTTTTTTGAAATCACCTTCTTGTAATCATACTCATTGTAGGGTCCGTCTGCGGTTTCACCAGCGCGGGTTCTCTTTCAGAATTTACCACTAATTAGCACCACATTCCAAAGAGTTTGCATAACACTTTAATAAGTTATACACTTAAACTTGTCTCAGGAATGGCTCCACCTATTGGTTAGAAACGTATCAAGATGCATTCCAAAGATTTTGCGGTAAGGGGACTTTATTTTATAATATGTAATGGTCATGTTTGTTAGCAATTATGTATAGCAGAGAGGGAACTATCAGAAGTTTCGTTGGCTTCCTGCATGCACCACTACGTTTCAAAGTTTTTTTTTATATAATATAAGTAAATGTTTGGCTACAATCCCAGCTGATGGTAAGCGGCGATGTGGTCGTAGATGGTGAAGCGCATTAACTCGGAAGAAGCCTGTTCACTCCTGTCCTTAAGACACCTTTATTATACTCGGGTGGAGATACGGATGCAGGTAGTGTGCGTTAATACACTGCCGTCTAGTGAACTTGATTGCCACGTGCGCAGATGCAAGGAAACCCACAATTCTGAGAGACCCATCCTCTCTAACGTAAAGCTTAGTAGTCCTAATTTAGCTTGATGAGCTGTAGCCTGAGATGAGAGGTGACACGAACCCAGTAGTGTCACAGTTGAGGGTTTACTATTATCTATAGGTCTCTGTTCTAGGAGTGTTACTTCTGTTAGAGACACACAATGTGACAAACAAAGATCATTTAATCAAAGAAATATTACCAAAGTTATACGTAAAACATTCCAAGAAACATAAAAATTCTTATTAACATTACAGAATGTTTTTTTCTTACAAAATGTAGGAGGAAACAAGCGAGAAGAATAGTGAAACAAGCTCGTTCAGAAGTCGACAACCCCTTGTTACGTCAGGGGCTCGCAACGAGCGGCCGGACGTGTGTGCCGTCAAGGTAGCGGTTACCGAAACTAGTGTATTCTGTTGACAGGCCGATTGGTCTAGTGGTTAGTGAACCTCACTACTCCATCGAAGGTCGTGGGTTCGATTCCCATCCAGATCAAACTTTTCTGTGTTGAGCGGGAATGTTTGTTGTATATTTCTGGTCGGAAATATCTATATATAAGTATATATTGAAATATATATATATATATATATATATATACATATATATATATATATACATATATATATATATGAGTTGTCCTGAGATATTTATTTATTTACTGAGCTACCTGTAAAACTTCCTCAAGTTGTACCATCATTGCCCTCGATTCCTGGATGAGAGAGCATGAGTTCGAATCTATTAAATTTTGATGTTCTAAAGTTGTATATACTAGTTTCTACCTGCGACTTCCGCCGCGTCATATGTTGGTAAAAAGTAGCCTGTGTTATTCCAGTCTATAATCTATCTTTGTACTAAGTTTCATCTCAATACGTTTAACAAAAACGTGAAAACCATTTCATAGGAAATTTATATCGGAATAAATCCTGTGTTCATTTTCTGGATGTTGTCTATCTATATGCCAAGTTTTATCTTAATCCGTTCAACAGTTAGCGCGTGAAGGAAAGACAAATATCCAAACAACTTCACAAAAGTCCACATTTATGATATTAATAGGATTATAAATTAATTATAACTTATTTTGGTGAAGGAAAACATCTCAAGAATACCTGTACTCCTGAAATAAACTATCATGAGGCTTGACGTGAGAGACATTCAAAGGTACATATGTATGTGAACTCGGATCGTAAAAGTTCATTTCCGTTTATTATCGTTACATTGCCACTAAGCCATCAGGGTCCTTCGAACAGAATGAAACTTCCGACACTTTAGTATCATGCGAAGTCGAATACCGTAGGCCTTTAGGTTAAAACAGACCCGTGCGCATTAATGGACGCGAACCGTACCTCGCCTCGGGTCAGTACATCGAAACACAAAGAACACGATACACGCAAATTAGGGTTTAAACGAGATGTTACTAGCAAACGGTCTGCAGAGCACCTTTATTTGAATGTCCATTGACTGCCGCATAACTGGCGAATGGGAATGGAAGGGTCTTGTGGTCGACAGCTACAATGGATATGAGATATTTAATTTGAAGTTATATGAGTCCACGCACACACGGGCATAATGCACGAGAGTGAAGTATTCGTCTCGACGGTCTCGGTAACATTATAAGACCTCGTGGCGCTTCTAAATGAAATAAAAATAACCTTGTAGTAATTACTGGCAATATCTTATATTATGATATTAATTAAGTCTTTTTGTACTTCAATTATTTTACTTTGGACGTTTTATTGTATTAAAATTACAATAATATGTTTAGTTGTGTTTTCATGTAAATACTAAGTTACTAATATCGCTAGCAATCATTTTTACAAGATGTTCAGGAAGATCCAACAAAAATAGCCATTGAGTCGTCTACCGCCCAGCTGGGAGCACTTCCAACAACCGTAACTTAATCTTAAAGATTTTATTGAATTTTTTCACTGGCGATTTCCTTCCAACAGTTGAAATAATATCCTCTTTGGCGTCAGCTTTTTCAATATCTGTCTTACCTACTTCATCGATGAATGCTCTCAACATCAGTGAGCGTGCTTTTGAAATAATATCGGAGAAACGTCAGGAACGGCTTCGGGAACTGGGACGTGGATTATTAAACGGTAACGAACGACGGGAAGTTCTCGTGTCGCCCGTCGCTGCACGCTGCTGTCGTGTGAACTCGTCAAGCTGCGCGCAACGATCTTCTGTCTTTAGTAAACTATCCGTAATCTATAGATACGTCAGTTGTAAATAAGCCGCCAATAGTATAATTTGTGACAGTTGCTGACTTGAGAACGAAGAAGTCGATAAAATATTATCCAAACCACTTGACATTAGAGGGTTTATTTTCATTCCTATGCTAGTACTGTAAATCGATATGATATTTATTATTATTTACAGTGCCGTAATTGGAAACTCGTATCGATTCTGTCGATGAATAAACTATTAGTATGAAGAGTGATTAATACTCATTACTTTTTCAAAGAGTTAATTGTAAATGGAAAAGACAACCCAGAGAATAGTTGACAGAGTCTAAATCGTGTCGTTGATGGACCACGGTAACTTTCTACGTTCGTGATATTATAATCATTAATCACAACTTTTTGTACAAAACTAACTCCATTTAGGAACGAGAGTTTTAAATAGTTAATCCCACCGCTGCCACCAACCGCTATTTCACTTCGCTGAAGGTAATTTATTCTTAAGTTTAATTGGATGTGCTTCTTCGTATTCAATGACGAAGTAGGTCGATCGAGAACGAGTTTACTTAATAAATTGGGCCACGGTAGATGAATTAGCGGTAGAAATCCCGCTGAGAAAATTTGGAGCTTTCAAGAAAATTGGCCGGTGAATTATGATTGTGAAGACTGTCTTGGTAAATTGTTTGTCATTCAACTTGGAAGTGTATCGCTTTTGTCTGTCACTACTTCAAGGAGATTGCTGTTGTGCTTGTTATGATGATGATTGTTTGTAATGTGAGGATTGTGGGTCACGACCCATTTCGTTATTATCAGACTTGCCTTAAAACATACAATTTCAATGCCTTTATACCAGTTGTTGCTGTATCAAAATTCATTTATTTTTGCTTACAAATTCCAACTTAAATATTACGAAATCTATTCAATCTTCGTGAATATGTACCACGCTCACTCAATTTATTCATTCAATCGATACATGAACAATAAATATTTCCATTCGCAACGAACGTATTACCAGATAGCTCCAATCAAATTAGGCTAACTCTAGCCCACAGACGTTGAATTATTGATGTTGACGTATTAATGTTGACCGACCTGTTGGTCTAGTTGTTAGCAAGCCTGACTACAAGCCAGAGGTCGTGGGTTCGATCGCCATCCATAACTAACTTTTCAAGAGCAGGAATGTTTTTTCTGTGTCTGTGTATAATATAAAAACATATATATTAGCGATGAGCTGATGATGCGGGAGCAGTCGTAAGACATTTATGTTATTTATTTATTAAATAAAGTTTTTATTTGATTAGATAGTCAGTACATGTATTATTCATGATATGTGCTATGCTGTCGTCAGACGATCAAAACACCGGTAGGCATCGTTACGTCCCGCTCATAATATATTTCCCTTCACGTTTAAAATATGTAACGCAGGTTGTTCGGATAATTTTATCGGCGCTCCTGAGGCACGTACTAACACTTCATAAGGGCGGGAATGAGGGTTTGGAGAGCTTCACTTCACGATTTTGACAGCGAGGGTCCTTCGTACAGACCTGAACACAGGTATACCTGTCTTCAAATTTATGACTCGCACTCACGTAGTTTATCATTCGGATGAATAATTCTCTCTTGAATAAATTATACTGCTGATACACTTACATATATTACATATACGAATATTTACATTTTGACGCAAGGGGTAGGTGTTATGCTTTGCTTTTCCATAAAAATAGCGCTGCCATAATTATTGGGGGATAATATTTCTTACAATAAGTGTGTAAAGTTTTTATTAGATTAGATAGTCAGTACATGTTGTGTGTGTGAGAGGGAGAAAGAAATGTAAATTGAAAATGTAATTGTGATTATTAATGTATCATTGTTAATCAATTTTAATTATTAAATATGTTAAAAATACAGAAAAGAAGACAGTAGCAAATACTTAATCATATGACATATACATATATTAAAAGTTCAGTTTTGAGAATCATGAGAGAATTTTAAATACTTTTTTTTTATCGCAAATATTTTTATTTTATTTTGTAAATAGAGCTTATTGAAAGAAACAGGGATGAAAATAAATATTTGATATTGAATGTTGCAACCATTTTTTCTAGTTTTATTTATGGATATTTTATGTCCAAAATTGTATTATTAAAAAACGAAAGTGTGAATAAATCCTTTTGAAATAAATAAATTATATTTATCAAGATAAGAATGCTCAAGAACCCAAGAACGATTATGTAATGCTTTGGTTGTCACGATCAAGATTGATCGATTGACCGCCGAGATGTTTGTTTAATGTTTTTGTTGGGAAGGAGAGCCGCCGCCGCCGCGCCGCCTGCTAGCAGTCCACTCCGAGGCGCGGATTTTGTTCAAAACTGACACTCGGCTCGTAATCCATCATGATTCTGTTGCTAATTTTGTTGAACGATTAATGAACAATTCGGCCGATACAACTGTTTATAATTGACGTTAATGTCGATTATCAAGTTATTTTTGAGTTAAAATATAGTCAGGTCATTGTCGTGATACACACTGCTACTACTGACTGTGACTTTATAAGTGAAATCGTATTGGTTTCAGTGACATATAAGCACGTTACAAAAACAAAAAAGAATTCATATTTAGAAGAGTTATATGAAAATTGGATAATTTACTCCGAGACGCCATGTAAACGTCACGAATATACAAACTATATCCTAGTAATGTTTGCGACTATCTCCACAACTTTAGAAGATTTAAGTAATAAATAAGTTTTCGAGATTTATTTAGAATCATAAAAGTACTTAAAGATTTGAATTTACGGAGCGACGATAAATATATTACAAGATTTTCCGATGCACTAAGAAACTTCGTACTTGGCAGAGATGGACCACGGTTTTGGCAACTCCCAATATGATATCTTTTAACTCGCTTCTGCGATCAACTACAGGACGAGCTTTTTCCCTTTCAAGACGTTTTTTGCAATAAAAAGTAGCCTATGTTTTTTTCTTCAGTCTACCTCCTTACTAAGTTTCATTACACTCCGCAATATGAGGAGACACCCGTGCTCAGTAGGGGGCCATCATTGGGTTGAAGCCAAAGCCATACTTGACGTACTCCGAGAACTTACGGTATGGTATTAAAAAAAATTCAAACCCTAAAAAATCATTAAACAAATCTTAAAACATGTCCGAGTTGCATGATATCTTGCATAATAGGGGGAAAATAGTGTCTCTAAGCATGCATCGGCCAAAGAATTGTATGTGGTAGTGGTGCGGCGCGGCCTGGGGCAGAGGGCGATCTCAGATACACTGGTGTCGTGGCGGACTCCGCACCACACGATGCGTCGCCCCGGGGACACATACTAAAGAGAATATTTTATTTGTATTTGCGTTATTCCAGACTATGATACATCTCATGTCACATTTCATTCAGATCCGTTAAGTTGTTTTTGATTTGATAAGAAACATCCATCCATCTTCAGAAACTTTGAATTAATATTTGTTGGAGTAAACACAGGTAATTATAGCAGAAAATTTGGGGTGATAAATTTTAATAGTATATTTTTTAGATTCAAATAAAGAGGTTGTCAATTTTGGTTTTTCTGGCTAAATACTCTATATTACTCGATACTCTAATTTCCTAATGATGTGACACGAAAATATCATTAAAATAGGTCGGGCTGTTTTCAAGCCGAGATAAAACTAATTAGTGTTCATACCATCAAGAAATGTTTAATTAAATATAGTCTTAACAGGTGTGGTATTCTGGTTCCGACTCCCGGTAGGATTTTATGTGATAGATTAATATTTCTTCCCGTGTTATGTTATGTTCCCTGTCATGTGCGGTATAGGCCTTCTAGTCTGGGAGTATGTGACTTTTTATTTAAAGTCTTTTTTTTCAACAACTTTAAACTATATTTTACGCCAATGGTGACCTAATGAAAGTAAAATTATAAAGACAAAATAAAATTAAATCAAAGAAGGAACCAATGAAGACAAACTCTTATGAATTACTGTAGTAAGTTACGCCCTTACATAGAAAACAATATGGAAGTAACTTGGCTGAATAATAATAAAAAATACGCCGTTATTGTTTTCCGTCGTCGCTATAATATTACAGCAAGTTACGTTAGGATCAGTTACTGATAAATAAATCTTCTGGTATGTTTTGTATATAAAAACTTTGATTTCTTACAAAGTCCAGTCTAAATCGACAGACCCTCAGCATAAACAAGCAGTACAGACTTTCCTTACATAACTACAGTGAAGAAAAGTATTATAAAAGTTTTTTAAAAATTAATTCCCTACCGCCTGAATCATTTACCATCAGGTGGCTCTACTGCTCGTTTGTTGGCTATTTACATAAAGAATACCTGCCTGAAGTAATAATGGATTGTAAATGTGCAGCGAAAAATGTTACACAGCTGTATAATTTAGGACACTTATTCCAAGTAACTATATGTGCGACAATTTCTCTGTAATGTCAGTGAGTTCGTTC
>DWJZ01001853.1:0-21512 GCA_018249125.1 Asbolis capucinus
TGTATGTATTACAGTATCCCATATATAAAGTATCATTAAAGTTAATTACAATGACCAATTATTAGCTTGATTTATAACTTGTATGTCCTAAAATATTTATAAATGTTGTTTAAATAAATAATATTACATTCTTTTTACAATTCTTATCATCGATAACATTCAGTATATCAGTAAATTTTGATGTACCTATAAAAATTTGCTGTATAATTTGTATAACATTACTTTAAAATTTTTTATCGACAAACCCATTCCCATACCTATCTCACTAACACGCGTTGGCAGACGATCGCTATACAAATGTGAACCTATACAGTAGTTGACTTTAGGGAAGGGATCATAATAGGAAATTTTCTCCGGCGAATATGCGCGCAGTATCCGATACCCTTTTCACTTGTATTGTTTTTATTTTGGAAACTTAATGAAAGAACTTGTCTCGCCTGCTGTGCAATTTGATGTTTTGTTTTAGCTTCTAACATGACTTTATTAATTTTCTTGTAGGCCTGAGTTTGCAGGGATAATTGTACCAAATTGTACCAAAACATTGTCTATGTAGATTGAAAGGTCGCTCAATAACTAATTTTAGATGATATTTCATGATTATTAAAGTATAATTAAATAAATAAAAAAATGTTGATGATATTTTATGATTGAAATTATAATTAAATAAATTACCAGTTGTGCAATTGGATTTTTTTTTAAGTATAAACCTGCATTTCAGGAAAAGTTGTACCAAAAAAATATTGTGTAACGTAAGATCAACTGCTTATTAAAAATTGTTTTTATACAATAAATTAAAGCATATTATATTATATTTACAGGCTATCCTATAGACACCTCTACATATAAGGTATGAATTTATCTATAATTGAATGTTACCTAAAATAGGAGATCCTACTGAATATTATATGTAAATGCGAACGTTTGTAAGGATGAGTGTTAGTGTGTATGTTTGTTACTCCTTCACGCAAAAATTACTGAATGGATTTAGATGAAATTTTGCAGTTATACAGCTTAGACATTGGAATAACATAATAAGTAATAAAAACTGTTTAAACTTTTTGAAATATTACGAAAATTCAAAAAAATTCAACTTAATTCATATCTCCGAATTGTGTCAACCGATTTCGATAATTCTTTCGACATACAAAAGTTAAGTCATTAACTAGTCAATTAATCATTCAATTAATCAATTAATCAGTCAATCAAGTCATTAACTTTTGTATGTCCATCTGGTCCTGTTAAAATTTGAGCAACATCTGACGGGTAGTTTTTGAGTGAAACACCGTGCGGGCGAAGCTGCGGGCGGACACTCGTACACTATATTAAAAAGGATTACTTTTGGGTAATTAAATAGTGATAGACAAAACTTTGAAAATTAGAAGTACGCTTTTACAGTATTTGAACACAGAACCGCCCGCTTAAAAGACCAACGATCAAACCACTACGCTATCACTTCAAAATAAATAATACCGTCACAAAAATTATGAGGTTCCCGCTAGTATCTAGATCCCAAACATTCCAGAAGTACACTATTCCATAGCTAAGTTCCGTAATGTTCAATAATTGTATTCGTCTCCTATCAATTTATTACAGAAGTTACGTTCGTGTTTTTCTTTCTTCCTGCACTTGTTTTTCACTGTTATTTTCTTACAACCATTCAGACAACTCAAACGGGGGAAACATAGATAGTGTTACTAAACTAGTAATGTCCTTCGATTTTGTTGTTTGTAATTATATAAATGAACTAGCTGACCCGGCAAACGTTGTCTTGCCATTGATTAAATTACTAAAACGACTATTTAAAAATAGAGTTCGGTGATAGAAGCGTGAAAATTTGGAGTTGAATGTATTTTTAATGCAGTATTATAAAAAAATAAAAAAATGTCTAAAAATGAAAATAAATGTTAGGGGTGTACTGGTAGGGAGGTACTGTAAATCATTTAGGGGTATGAAAAATAGATAGTTGCCGCAGAATTACTGAATATGCAAATAAAGTTTCATCAAAATCGGTCATACCGTTTCGGAGAAGTATGGTAACTAACATTATGACACGGGAATTTTATATGACATATAAGATAAATAAACGGTTATACTCTTAGACCCAAAGGACTTGCTATTTCACAGATGGAATTAAAACTTATATAGTACACTTGGCATATAGCGTCCATATCAAACGTTTATTCTACTAATATTATAAATGCGAAAGTTTATCAAGATGTATGGATGAATGTTCGTTGCTCCTTCACGCAAAAGCTACTGAACAGATTTTGATAAAAGTTGTCAAACAGATTATAGTCTGGAATAACACATGGTTATTTACTTTTTAGAAGCTTTTATTTAACTTGCAATAAATGTATGTTTGTATATTCGTATGTTAGTAATTAGTATATTTGTTCGTGACGGGTTAAATCTTGCAAGCATAATTAGACGCACTTTCTCTTACACTACGGAGCGGAATCTTTTTATAGTTTTCATTCTAATGACAATGTTTATTTATGACAAGCATGACCTATACTACGTCCAGGATTGGCTCCAGATATGGGAACTCTTAAACGGTTAACACTACAGTTATGAAATTTTGAGTGTTTCTTTGTATTATCAATCTAAAATTAAAGCTTGTGTAAATAAACATTTTTAGTGAACATTGTTAACGCGCCGGCGTAACCGCGTACGAACGCGTAAGTCTCATATACGCCTGCTTCGGCTGGGAATAGAACGTGGAACTTGGCACTTGGTGATAATGTCACACAGTTCGATATTAGGTATGCCATTTAATTATTACGATGGAATTTGCCAAAAAGCTGAACCTAGTTTGACGTTACTTGGGTATTGGTCATGATGGTATAATTTTTTTTTAATTATTTTTTTGGACAAGTCACACACGGTCACCTGACCCCGAACTAAGCATTACCTTGTACTATGGTGATCAGACAACTGTTACACATACATATGTATATATTATATTTTTAAATACATATTTACACCCAGACACACAGAAGAAACATTCCTGTTCATCACAGAAAAGTTTGACCTGGGTGGGAATCGAACCCATGACCTTCGGTGTAGCAGTCAGGTTCGCTAACCACTCGACCAACCGGCCTGACGTTAGGTATAACAGAATTTTTGCTAAAATTATTTAAGCTATGAGGACAACATACTTGTGCCTAATGATCGGTGACAGTCTAGTGGTTAAGAATTCGGCCTCCTACTCGAAGGTTCGGGTTCGAATCCCAGGGCGTGCACTTCTGACTTTTCGGAATTATGTGCATTTTAAGTATGTACGATTAATGTTACTCGCTATAACGGTGAAGGAAACCTGCGTGCCGGGGAGTTTGCAAAAGTCAAAGGTGTGTGAAGTCTGCCAATCCACGCTTGGCCAGCGTGGTAGACTATCTTAACCTTCTCATTCAGAGAAGAGACCCGTGCTCAATAGTGGACTCTGATGGGTTGAGATGAAGATTATGAATTATTGACTTGCCTATTAGGCTAGTGGTATTCGATCCCTACCCAGGAAGAACTTTTCTCTGATGAACAGGAATATTTATTTTTCGTTTGGGTGTAATAAAACATACAAATAAGTTCACAAAAATATAATTATGTGTGTATTTATATCAATTGTCTGATCATGGTACAAGCTAACACTTTGTTTGGGATCAGACGGCCAAGTGTGAGTTGTCTAAAGATATTTAACATTTGTTTAATATTATGCCTTGTTCCTTTATAAATAGACAAATATACAAAGCAATTTCGTTAAAATTAATATCAAAATACCTAATTGATGTTATTTAATAAATTACTTATTATCTTATCTGACTGAGAGAGATAGCAAAACAAAATATCACCCAAAAAGCTCTCATTACTTAGCTTAAATTTTATCAAATAAAATATGATGTTAATATATTATCAAATTTAGGGACGAAGGAAGGTTAACGTATCCTTGTACAAAATTTGCGCCAAAATCGCTTGAGAATAACAAGTGACATTTCTGTCAAACGCCACTTAATGTTTAAGAAACTGGGGCAAGCAAATATAACTTTTTTGTTCATCAGCTGTAAATGCCTCCACGAAGTGACCATAAATTTCTGGTCTATTAAAATTTATTGTCCCCAAAAACGTTTATTCTTGTATTGCGTAACTTAGGAACCCTTTATGTCGTAAAACAGTGCAGTCACCACGAAACATGCAAAAAAAACATTTGTAGTGTTATAAACCTTGGCTTTTAGAACCATATTTGCATAGCAGGATCGAAGATTTTATGTGAAGGGGCAGTGTTTCATGATCTGTTATCCAATCAAAAAATATATTTATCGTCAACAAAATTCTAATTTTTTTGTAACAAACCGGTTGTAATGTTATGGTTATTAACTTAGTAATATAGTTATTTTTACACGTGTTACAATTAAATAACCGTTGTCAAGAAGTGTTTATGTCCATACTAGTTTCGGCCCTCTGTTTCGCCTACGTGGTATGTTGATTTTTTTTAATTGAACTGCTCTGTAGTTTAGTGATCCTGCCTGACATCTACATTTTTTCTTTTTTACGATTACTCACAACACAAAGAATCCTAGTACGGAAGTACGAGTGTTTAAGAATTGAGTTAATTTATTTATGTTAATACGGAGCACTTTAAAACAATCTTATATTCTGTGCTATGAATTTTTTATCAATGTCACCTTTGACTTCTACGTTACCCGAAAGTAAAGTCATTAAATAGCTGGACATTCGACGCATACCTTTCTTTATTTCATGATAAAGCAAACACCGCTTTGAGAAGATAAAGAGGAGAAATCGACCACAAGTATATAAAGGTTTACAGCGATAAAAATACCATGTTTATTTGCACGTCCTACATCAGAAAACATCCCGTGAAAAACAGTCTTAAAACACAAACGGTTGGAATGCGAAAACAAATCATCTGTTAACGGATATACGATCCATTTTTGAGTACAACACGTCGTCGAGTTATAACGTTTTCAATAAACAAAAACTTGAACTTACATTCCCTCGTATCAGTAAACTCGGATCCCTACACGAGCAATTTTTACCCTAAAAATAAGATTTAATAAAATTTCCCGAGCAGGTGTGAGCGTTATGGATAGTGAATGGATGAATTTTAGTTTTTAACTTTAATAATAACTAACTCAGACATCTTTATGTTGTTGTTACATTTTTAACTTATCAAAACTAGTTGTACCCGGCGCACGTTGCTACGCATCAACTCATCAACAATGTGTCTGATCGATAAATTTTGTACCAAAACCTTTTCCAGAAAATAATAAATAAAGTTACTAAATACATCAGTGCTCTATCTTCTACCATTTCAGAGTCTATAAAGTACAAACAAATAAATAGATAGACAAATATCACATTTTTAAAACTGACTAAGAATCCTACATAAATTGTGTTCAATAAATCTTTTAAGTCTTTTTTTAATAAATCTATGATAAGTTTACATTTAATATGTCTTAATCAAATTATCATTATTTAGAAATTTTAAGTTACCAATGATAAGGAACTATTAATTAATTATTTAACTAAATCACCGCAATTTACCACAAATTTTCGGACTACCGTATTTTGTATTCCACTTTCTGTGCCTCTCTATCTCATAAAAAAATCAAAACGTTAGGTAACCTAGAGGAAGTAACAGCGTGAATTCAGGTACTGAAGCTCTCTCTCTAGCTGCCTGTAGCATTCGAATTGACCAATCTCCCCTTAAAAGTTGCAATACACTTACAATTCAAAGTCTAGTCAAACTATTTACTTACAAAAGCAAATGTACAAGCTGATATATATGTATACAAATACAAAAGAGAAATCAATCTGTAATTTCTTAAATTCTTCGTCAATTAAAATTATTAAAAAATGTCAGAAATAACAAAGTAAATTCTAGACAATTTTAGTGTAGATATATTGTACGATGTCTTTTTATAATAATATTTTATGGGATGTTCCTTTTCTTCTTTCTCTTAATAGTTTTGTCTCTTTCCTATTCATCTTGTGTCTTCCATGCAGCAATACGAAGTAATTTTCGTAACGATGACCAATTTCCTTCCTTCATCATCTTCTTTTATCAGCTAATTAGTTTGTACATTTGTCTGCCTATAAAAAATATTATTTAATAAAAACGTGACTTATTT
Source organism: Asbolis capucinus (assembly GCA_018249125.1). Lineage (NCBI taxonomy): Eukaryota > Metazoa > Arthropoda > Insecta > Lepidoptera > Hesperiidae > Asbolis > Asbolis capucinus. The sequence goes on from DWJZ01001853.1 coordinate 6,141, forward strand.
ATTTATGTAAAAATCATTAACAGATTTTAACAAAGGGCGAACTTAATGCCATTCTTTGCCAGTAGTATTAAATTATTAGTAAAATAAAATACAACAATAATTTCAATGAAATATCATGTTAACTATTATAATGTCTGTGTATTTCTACCTCAAGTTTATTTATAGGTCTAAAACAATATATCCCCAACATCCTCTGTTTGTGTTTAATGAATCCCCTTTTCTTATTTATGTAACTTTTTCTTCAATGTTTATTTTAACGAAAGTGGTTTTCAAAGCTTTGCTCTGTAAACAATTCGACGGTTGGCGCATTTTAAAGTTACGAGATTGTATTATTCTTATTACATATATATAAATATTCAAAATAACTACAGATAAAATCTCGATATGTTTGTTATTAATACTAAGTTATCTGTAAGGTATATGGGTATTAAGTTGGTCCTTAGTAAACTAAGCAGTGGCATGGTAGTTTGAACGTTGTCTCTCGAATGGGAGCTCCTGTCAAACCCTGGTCCCACTAATTTTGAAAAATTATGTGCGTTTTCGAGGTTACTGTATCAGAAGTTGATTTTATTGATAATCAACCGCAGCAAATGTCATTCGATGCAGGACAATTGTTTCGGTGCAGCACAATTGCTTCGGTTCAGCACAATTGCTTCGGTGTAAGACAATTGGTCCGGTGCAGGACAAGTGCTTCGGTGCAGCATAATTACTTCGGTGCAAGACAATTGATCTGGTGCAACACAATTGCTTTGGTTCAGAAAATCATCGAAAGGAAACCTGCTTTCGCAAGAACTCCCCAAAAAGTTCTCGAAGACGTGAGAAGTCTAGCAATCCGCACTTAGTCACCGTCATAGACGACGCCTATGTCCCTCAGATTTGAGCCCAGCAGTGGGACAGTCATGGGTAGTGACACTGCCTCCTAGGCGATATAATTGTTTTTAATACACTGAATATATTTCCATAGCCGTTAATATATAATAAGTTAATGCTTGGTTCTCCTCCCACCTGATGGTAGTTTTCAACGTAATCCGTACAATGCAACCTTATGGGCTGCACTGCTACTGGACTCGGATCTTGGTCTTCACACATCTTCGAGAACTTCATGAAGAACTCTCAGGAGTGTAGGTTTTCTCACGATGTTATCCTTCACAGCAGCCAGAGATAATCAACTTATGATGCGCACATAACTTTGAAAGTTAGTTACTCGCGGCAGGATTTAAACCCAGGTCCAGGTCCAGGTCCTTCCGTTTGAGAGACCAACGTTCAAACCACTAGGCTATCAATACTTACTGCTTTAATGGTACGTATAAAGTATATGGATGTATAGGTACGTTGTAAACGCATTGAGTTACGTATAAATTGTGTCATTATTTTCGAAATAGGTGGATAATATCCGCTCGTTTATTTTCATCGTTCGAATGAAACCGATCCAAAGTCCCATGAAGGATCGTTGAGTTTGATGTGAAATGTATGCTAATGCCCCATATAATTGGCGAAACTTCCTCTTACAGAAATATCTGATCATATAGAACTAGCATTACGCGATACTGGAAGCTAATAAGAAATTCTGATAAAGGTCATGAAAAATTCAGTAGGGCCGAAACCGCATCGAGAGTGAAAAAAAAAACAATAAGTGAATTAATTCAAAATTTGTATTCAGAATGTGATTTGATCCGCAGCTGCGATATTTGGCAAGCGGACAAGCGCACCTCCACGGCGAGGGTTTTAGTCTCACTTCAAACGACAATTTACTCCACTTGTGACGGATCAAGATATTTACGGTCCCTTAATTAAACATTACGCAAGGAATTGCTCGTCAAATGGATATATGCGGTCAAGTTATTTCTGTACCAAGTACCAATTTACAGCATTCCACTTATGAGCATACGAATATCGAATAAATTAATATCAATTTGCAGCTCACTTTGATGCTATGTAGCGCGATGATATAGTCCAATTTAAATAAAATCCAGCAATGCCGGCTACACTTTATAAAGTAAACACACGGACAATATAAATAAACGCTAAATAAATACACACTCATACCCCCACACTGTAATTACCCGCGTCGTGAGTAGCAGAGACCACCTAATAGATATTACTAATAACATAACCCAAGAAAAATCACTCATCTGCCTGAAACGCTCCCCACTTCGCGGCTCGGTAGGGATTTGTGACCGTTAGTGGCAAAAAAATTATGATTGTTTTCGTGCCTCAGAGGGCACGTAAAGCCGTCGTTATCGTTAAATAGCATAAGTCATCCCGGATTTAGGTCGGCGTAAAAACTTTTACTATGGGCTGGCTATTAATCTCTCCACCATTCCCAACGGAGCAGCGAGAAGCTCTAGGCCTCCTCAGTACTAGACGAAACCCATGCTTCGCAGACAGGATCACTTAATAGACCACAAAGCGCCAGGAGCATTGAGTAGGTTCATATAAAGTGGAATCGAATTAAAATTGTGCATCACTGGATAAGAATTTTAAAACAATGCCAATAAATGAACTCATTTATCAAGTCTATTGACATGACAAATAGTGTTTATATACGAAACAAGTGACATTCTGGCAAATACTTTTGTATTTTTATTGTATTTTATTGGATAAATGTTTCGATTGTCTGGATGGATGGTTAAATCGATGGGAGCCAATTTTAAATTTACCCTTTGAATTTTTTGGCAGAGCACCTACAGCGTGTCTTGATTGTTGAATCTAATTCATGTTGTTCTATATAACTGAACTTTAATCTGAATTGGCTTTAAGTTTTTATAAGTAACTAACTTCCGCCCGCGTCTTCGTCGGCGTTGACAGAAATAAGTTTCAATTTGACAATAAATCTCCATTTACAAATACAAACAATGTGATAAATGAAGAATCACTCTACCCATTTTGTGTACTACACATAAACCATCTACTGAATAGTCCGAACAAAGCCAAAACATTTGGTTTGGATAGATGAGCCCGTTCTTGAGTTATAAAATTACAACGAAAAGTAGCATTGATTTTTATTATAAATAATAGTTATTATAATATATAATTAAAAACATAGTAAATTATTATATATATAATAGTAATCGTTATGTTCGATTCGTTATGTTCGAATCGATTACGATTTATAATATAGATAAGTATCATCTAATACCTACATAATACAATTATACGTTGAGAAAGTTGTGACGAACACAGATTTTATTTCACTTACAACAAGTGACATATAAACAATATTACATAGATTTTACTAATACCTCAATACAACTCATACTGCTGTCCCCTACTGGACTCGGGTCTCATAATGTGAGGGGTGCAGGCCATAGCTCACTATGCTGGACAAGTGCAGATTGATATTAAAAACATACAAATATTTACTTTCAACTCCAAAGATGAGAATTTAAAAAATAATAAATACACATAAATTATGCCCATACTATGAATTTCCAATAAAATTTATTCTAGTTTCTAATGAATATAATTAATTTTATACTTTATTTTGCATTACAATCTAAAACAACGAATTCTGAAAGCAATTTAGCAAATGAAAAATTGTGTAAAGTTCACAGCTCCTAACAAATAATGCATTTTAAACACACCACCTCTGTTTATTTCAGTTTAAACACACCACCTCTGTTTAGTTCAGCTTAAACACACCAACTCTGTTTATTTCAGTTTAAACACACCGCCTCTGTTTAGTTCAGCTTAAACACACCAACTCTGTTTATTTCAGTTTAAACACACCACCTCTGTTTGGTTCAGTTTAAACACACCACCTCTTTTTAGTTCAATTTTCTCAAAGCGTGCCAAGTCACATTTAAAAGTCAATGTAAAAAGTAATTGAATTAGAAATTCACCACATTTTTCCCGAAATCATATAGTTTTGTTGTGGAGATACAATACTCATTTGGTGTTACTACACAGATTTAAATTACCTCTAGTTCTAAATTAAGTAAGTAAATAAAAGTTGGCAAAATGAAGATTCTAAAATTCATTTTATTAATAATAACATTGTTCCTATTTTATGTAATGTATGATAACTTTTGTCAGAAATAAAAGATATCTCTTTCTGAAGATGTGTTGCGACCATAAGAATATTGTCTTCTTTTTAAATATAAATTAATATCAATTAAAAACAAACCCTAAGACAATAGACATATATGTATACATATGTATATATTTATACGTAAAGAAATATGTTTGTATACATTTCTGCAACAATGAAATTTTTATCAGTAAAAAAGTACCCACAGAGAAGGAGTCCAGAAAGTTGTTAGTTTATATAAAACCGCATTGAAAATACATTAAATAACACAAGACAAAAATCACACTACTGTCAATGACAACTTATTTTTAAATTAATATATGGTTGAATTTACACCACTAACAGGATCTTAACTTATAAGTTAATAAACCATCAACCATGGTTTATAAATCATCAACCATGGTTTATAAACCATCAACCATTGTTTATAAGCCATCCTAAATTAAGTGGTCAGTTATATAAAATAGTATTTTGTTTTGTATAAATTGCTACATAGGCTTTTGCAAACTTACCACCTCAGAACATTTTAAAGCACAAAATTACATTTTAGCTAATTTAATTTTACTTCACATTTACATAGGAACTGTTTATAATTGTTAGATAATATCTCTAATTTAATTAATCGAGAGTAAGAAGTTATACAACTAAGATTACTGTCTATTTGTACGAATTATCAATATGCCTATGAATTTGTTCCCTTACTAACATTATAAAGACGAAAAATTTGTCTGTTTGTTTGAAGAGAATAGACTACTGGACCGATTTAAAATATCTTTTTTTCCTCGATTCCCACATTCTGCTGGCTAAACATAGGCTATAGAATATTTTCAAAAACATTAGGGATCCGTATTAAAACTGCTATAATGTAACCCAGTATGTAAAAAAATCGCTGCATAAATTATACACAATAGAACAAAATTAAGTACGACCGTTTTATAGAGGACATCATTATATACAATTAAGTCCGCGGCAACATATGTCTAATTGTTACAGTTATGTCACAATAACTATTTCTTCTGGTAACTGTTCTCCGAAGCGAAACGCGAGCAGTTTCTTGTTCGCTTAAGCTAAATAACCAGTACATTAAATTTAAATAAGCTAAATAACTTTTATTTTCAATTTAGGGATATAAGCGAATAAAGTCAGAGTTGTCATAAAGTAAGTTTAATGTAGAATTAATAGAATTTGAATTTTAGTTACAAATTTAGCTATTACTTTCGGATTTAACTTGCAATATCGTTAGTATCTACATATATAAGTACGTAATATCAGCCTGGTATATCCATATCAACAAATCTATATATATATAAAGGAAGCTATTATCATATATGTAAAAGTAATAATATATATGTAAATGTATGTTCGTGTTTCACGTCAAAATGGAGCGACGGATTGAGGTTTTTTTTATCTGGAGATAGTTGGTGACCCGGAGGCAACTTTTTATTGACATAAGTATCTGGCCCTAGTTTCATAATTCACTAAGTCTTTCTCTTCTTTCTTCTTATTCATTCGTTATATCTCCTTCTTAATCGTTTTTATTCTGCGTCTGTCGCCAGTCCTGAACAGAACGTTTTTGGTGTCACTGTGTGTCTGGATTTAGAGAAATCTGCTTTTTGTTTCGTATATCACAAAAAAAGAAACTAAATCATTGTATATACTCACAAACCGTTTTATTATACATCCAATATAATTTTACCTCGGTTAGTATTGTTGACATTTTTTATATATATAACTGACATTGTACTAGAAAGATAAGCATGGCGGCTAGATGTAAAACAAACCTACATACCTACAGCCGTCGACCCCGCAAGGACGGAATCCGTCAACCAACAGGTCAAGGTCGGTGTCACGTCACGTCACAGATCTGCATCTGTGATGTAGACGACATGATATCTGCATGCAAATATCAACATTATCCCCTTGAAATAAGATATCCGTTCTGTAGTACAAAAATAGTCGGTGCAACGACCTCCATCGGATTGCTTCAACGTTTTAACATGTCACTTTCGCTGTATACCTATTTTAAATGTTCATAAATTACAGTTATTTTTTTTGGTGCCAGTTTCCGTATTTATAAAAGGGGAATTCGAATTTAAGGGCTGTTTTCATTATTTAATGTAATTGTACGTATCGATTTTATTTTATGTTTATTGTATTGTCAATTGAATTTGTACAATCTTTTGTGACAATTAAAATCTTAAGGTTGTACAGAGTAACCTCAAACGAAGATATATAATTTTGAATGCAATTAAAATTAAATTTCTTCCTTAAACGGAGTATTCAATAGTTTACTTACTTATTAATTCTTGACATCAAGTCAAGTCATTTGTTGAGTTCAAAATCATACTTTTATTGCACTATCGTAGCTAAGTTATTATATTTTATGTTCATTAATATGAATGATCAGGAAGAAAGGCTTAAAAATTAATATTGAAAATTAAAAAAAACTATATGGTGTGGTTTGATAACTTTATTTACCTCAAAAAGGATTCATATATATGCAATATGTAGATTTAAGTATATTATATATTACTTACTATTTATATTATTTAGTTTTTATGTTCATCTTTACACTAAGTACATAACCTAAAAATGTCCGAATTAGTAAAAGCTTAAAAATATTAACATGCGTTACATACAGCTTCGTCTCGTCTATTATCACCCGTACCACCAAGGACTGGAATAAGTTGACCACGTCGGTGTCCCCGTTAAACATCTACCATCATCTTTCTCCAGATCCACCCAGGGTTGACAGGTGAACAATGCCATTAGGGATTAAGTTTTACCCTTTGTTTCTTCTAATAAGAGGTGACATAAATATAAATAAATAAATTCAAATTAATAGTGAATGGCCTTCTATGAGTGCGCTTTATCATCGAAGACTTCATCGCCACTTACCATGAGGTAGAATCGTAGTCAAGCGGTAACTTATTTATAGTACAAAAAATACATACATACATATATAAGTAACTACCTAATATCCTATTATTAAATTAAACAATAAATAGCAAAGTAATGGAGAGGTTATAATTAAAGAAAGCTTTTAAAAACCACATCGAACGGAAATCAATGACAATAACCATAAATTTGCGATTTTAAATAAAAATTACAAATATATGGATCTAATCTGTGGAGCTATCACATAAATAAAAAGAACAACAGATGTTCGATCCTTCGATCCGCCCGCCATCTTCTTTCCAATTGTATAATAATAAAGCAGGGAGAAAAAAATCTGAAATTAAGTCGGTACAAAATTCAGTTGTTAAAATACAAGGCCCTTTTGAAATAAATGTAATAACAGAAGTTCATTAGTCTGGCCTCGGTGATTTTGAGCGTTATAAATAATGTTTAGGCGCACACCCGGACAAATTAACTGCTATCAAGATTGACTTGACTATTATTTTCATTGTTAGATCTAAAATTTTCATTAGGTAATTTCATTCGTGTACATTTGCATATACGTCGGCGTCTTTGACGTTCGGGGTGAAACAATGATTTTTAAACGTAATACCTATGTTATACACGTAAATGAAGTATCAAAGTAACCTTTTATACGTTTTGTGTGAAATGGGTACTACCACAATCTTATTATAAATCTTACACCATACCATTAGCATGTTACGCCTATGGAAATGCGTTCGCCCGCTGGGCACACGGGGTGCCTTGTAAAACGAAATTACGCCTACCTATATTAAGAACGGGAACAAACATATTACTAGACTCGTAATATATATGCGAGTCCCTGCAGTCGCCCTGTGGAACAGTGACTTTGTAATGACGGGTCTGTTTCTAAATTCGCTTTGTGTGCTTAACATAGACATATTTGTACTAACGTAGTCTTTAACACTAACTACTACTAACGTGGGCTTTAATACATTATTTTTCTGCTAAATCCATTTTAGAAACGAAAGAAAATGTAAATCAGTGTAATTAATAATTAGAAATTAATTATGATTAATATTTTTACAACCAAAATTTCATTTTTAACTGATTCAGTTGTTACCGAATCCAGTAGATAAATACTAAATAGTGGGTCATATACAAAAGTTACATTGATAAGTACTTAGTAAGTATTGAGTGTGCCTCCCATACATTCTATTCATCAATCAAAAATGTGTCTGTCTGTCCTAACAGGATAATAAGAAAGGAATTGAACTATCATCCCTATTTCTCATCCGTACTAATTTTGTAACAAACAAATTGGACAATGTCACAGATTTCTTATAAAACCGTCTCAGTACATTCGTACTTTTCAATGACAACAATACAATTCAATATGCGTGTTTTAATAACGGAATAAATGTTAAAAATAAACTAATAATTTATTTATTTTGACACAAAACTTGTTGATTGATATGTAGGTACGGATGAGAAAAACAGTCTAGGTATAAATAACTTAAGTACAAATTTTAACTATTGTACTGAATACCACAGCATTCATAGCCAATACTAATAATATAATAGAAATATTTTATACTTATTAAAAATACTACCAACATAATGTTTGTTCTTCACAAGCAACTCTGGTTCAGCCCTATTGATACATACCGTTATATACCTACTTCACTATTAAAAGTTATTCTTCGTCCTACCCCTACAGCTCGTCTCTACAATTTTATTTAAGTAAGAAATTTCCGCTCGGAAAAGACCCAATATCCGTTTTCTTAGGTTATTTCTTATACTTATTCTATATCTAAATACATTTTCTTTTAGGTCAAAATATATAGGAAGATACATACCATATATAACATACAAAACTAAAATAAATATTAGGTAACGCTATAAAATATTCTTTACTTTTAGAATAGTATATTTCATTTAATATAAAACATTAAAATGTCGTTAAAATCACCTATAGTATCAATATGATATTTTTGATTGAAATTTGTATCACTTCACTTTGCTACCTATCGTTTAGATAAAATAATCTCTATTTTATATTAACATAAAATTTCTAATAGCTACCTTAATAATGTTACTGAGTTAATTATAATGTTTTCGTACCTAATTGTCTAACAAAATACCTATAATACTTGCGTTATAAACCTTTCTGCTCATAACGATGCGGTTAAAATTTAGCCTCATGCTAAGCAACAGAAATCAGCAGGCCATTAGAATATCTTCGCGTATCGTCATTTATCACTGTAGCTTTATGCGTCCCCTTCGTGTGATTAGGGTGAATCTTAAAAGGATCCAAAGCGATAAATCGAAGAGCAAGAATGCGGACCGAGGGGCATAGTCGTACAACCACGCTACAACTCTATATTTACGTTCAAAAAACACTTATTGCAATGCACTAGATTCTCTTATCCTCTGACGCAATTATGCATTAAGTTTGTGTGCTCTTAGCAATGGTGGACTGTCATGGCGCTGTGACGTCATTCAGCCAATGAGCGCGCGCCTCGACGCGACTGCAGCGCCACAAGATGGCTGCCGGCGGCTCATTGCCGCCGCCTTCTGAGTTTAGGCCTAATGTCAAACAAGTTCAATTCTTTACGAAAGTTTATGTAATATTAAAGTGAATAAAAATGTTGTTCTGTGAATTTAACTAATATTGTCTCGAAGATAATGTGTTAGCCAGTGATACGAATAATTTTGGTAAGTTTTAATTCCTAATTTAATCGTTTCATACCTATAAAAGTTCGTTAAACAAATTCATAACCTAATTAGAACTTTAGTGAATTATATGCGTTTTATGAATTACAGAAGTGTAAAATAATTAAATATCAACATTACTATTTTTAAACTGTTGTTCTAAAATGTAGATAATTGTTGGATTTAAGCCTACTCAACAGATAATTATTGATCCTGTTAATAATCTAATAAGAAACGGCAAAATTTCTTTTAAATTTAGTAATAAATTATCATCTTATAAGATTAAAACTAACGGAACTTAGTTTAAAAAAAGTGTATTTATTCTATAGTCTTAAATATACTATACCTAGAGCATACTTATTATTTACCTATTGGTCTGTAGCTATATATTTGAATATCTAATTGCTTTTTTAATTATTGATATAAATAAGAATAGGTACTGGATATTGTTTAAAACATTTCAAAATTTTTGACTTTAATATATTCCTATTTAACATTGCATAAAAGTTTATTACTACAGGTACAGGCAGACAGGTATTTTGATAGTTTTGCCGCTTTTTTATGGCATTATCACTAAAAATTACTTTAAATAGGTACCTTATTATTATTTTCTAAGAATTTGTACTAGTTACTTGAGTTCCAGATATCTACAAAACAATCAGAACATAATATGACCCAACATTAATAAGTATGTGTTTAAAAATATATACAGCCTTGGCCAAAAGTTTGGTGCACCTCATATGTTTTGCAGGAGCGCAACACCTGCAATAGTTAACATTATCTTTTGTTTAAATATGAATTAGGTGGTATCTAAAAAGGGATTTAAACCAAGAGTTAAAACATTTAGGGCCAAACACATCTGTTGCAATGCATGGTATCCCTTTCGGAATTTCCAATATTTATTATTTATTTGTTCAGTTCACTATTTCGCGTCGTTGTGTACACATATAGTGTGTACACATTTAGAAATTCAAATACCATAGGGGTGCTTCAAACTTTTGGCCAAGGCTGTAGGTATGTACATATGTTCATCAGTTGTTTGATCACCATAGTACAAGCTAACGCATAATTTGGGATCAGATGGCCGTGTGTGAGTTGTCCTGAGATATTTATTTATTTGTCTACTTGATTTAATAGATACTATTGGGCTTCTAAATAAGCCTACGGCCTATTATCGAGTTTTACTACTATATCTATTACCTTAGTAACTCGATAGTTGTGGTGTTAGAAGAAGATTGAACATATATACTTGCTTAATTTAAACATACGACAATATTTGATGAAAATTAACAAGCAAATTGTTATATTAATATAGACATTCTTCAGACACGACTGGTCTTAATGTTACCAAGTAGAACCATAGAATTAATATAATATTACATGTAAATTTTAAGCATAATATTAATTAGAGAAATTTTAAGTAGAAGTATGAAGTTATATTCCTAACTATTATTAAAATATTTGACATATCTTTTGTGTAGGCGTATTCTATTCGTTTTACTTTTCTATTCCTTATAGTATTATAAATGCGAAAGTTTGTGAGGATGGATAGACGGGTATATGGATGAATACATGGATTGATGGATGGATATTTGTTACTCCTTCACGCAAACCTACTGAACGGATCCGAATAAAATTTTGCACAGGGATAGATTATAGTCTAAAATAACACATATGTAGGCCTCGTTTTATCAACATACCATCCGGGCGAAGCTGCATGTAGAGTTAGTTTGAAAATATTTTTCAAATTTATATATATCATGTTACAAACATAAAAGTTACTTGTCGTTGATAACAAATATTTTTTAACTTATAAAATCTACACTATCGTATAGCTTGTACCTAAATCGGTCATTGCCTAAGTTGAGAGTCAAAAAATCGACTCATTATTCACTTGTGTTGTATAATTTACTGACAAATACATCAAAAACAACAATTCAATACGAATCGTCGCTCGTCTCCTAAATCGTAATTCAATCATCTCAATAAAGTCGTCATAAATTGTCTACATCGAGGCTTGCGTTATATCTTAGCATTGGCAGAATTATTATAACATCGTGTGGGTACAGTTAGTGTCTGTTCACACTTGCAATATTTCGATTAGTGTGAATAATGTTGCTGCAACTTTTTGATGCTGGTTTGTCGCAAATGCAAAAAACTTTAGGGCAGCGTAATACTAACTGTATAGGGAAGTGTCAGCCAGATCATCTGTTCTTTCTTCTGTTCGTTTTGTCGTTTTCTTCTGTGTAATTATTTCATATTTGTACTTATTATTATTGACTAAGGTCGATTGAGAGATGTTTTGCTTCTTCTCTTTCCTTCCTGGCTGGCAATGCTTCTGTCACATTCTAATTATTTCTTGTGTCTATTTACCGATAAAGACAAACTATTTGGTGATCCGTATGCTCGTGTAATTATTTAAAAAGAAAAAAACGAAAAAATATTTTACCTTGAAAATATTATCGTATATTTATTTATTTATTCTTTATTGAACAATACATTTTGGAACAAAAGGCGGACTTAATACTAAAAGCATTCTCTGGCAGTTAACTTTAGGGCAGTGGGAGAACGAAGTTGCGTTTAACTAAAGGTATATACTCTCGTACACCCCTAGTATGATTCCCTTATGTTCTGGTGGCATGAAATAACACACAAATGACAGTCACAGTGTGAAAACATATCTTTAACTGTAACATAAATGCCTTCTCGGTTAAGAATCGAACCTGGGACACCTATGCTTGCTTAACAAATACATAGCACAAATAAAAAGGGTCCAGCAATGGGACAGTACTCATAACCAAATCTTTAAGAAGTTCATTCCCATTATTTCAATATAATGAAAACATTGACCTTTAAGCTATAGTCACACTCAAAAGATATCGTATCAATGCAACATTTACTTCTCTAAAATATGGGGGTAATATATTCCATTTTTATCATGACAGACGAATGGACAAACGGACGCACAAAAAAACGTAGTTACAGGGTTCCGATTCCAACCTTTGCACATGGAACCTCAAACTTGCATATACATACAGCCTAACTGTAGTGGCAGAAATATTGCAACCATGTTATGTGGTTATATTGCATCAATTTATTGCGCACGCTTCCACCCGCCGAACAACTCGAGATCAAAGTCATCCTTCAGAATAAGCAACAAAATTATTACAGATATTGATGGAGTTAGATCGCAGTACGAACTTGCAGCTTAAGAAATGACTTCTGTTGCAGACAGATATACAAACGGACGGATATGCTCAGTATCATAATTCGGTTTCCACCTTTGACATAAGGAACCTAAATAAGTAATACGAAAAAAAAACACTAGCCACATAAATTTTCTTAGTGCATATACAGCCTAATTCTAGTGGCAGAAATATTACAGCCATGTTATGCAGTTATATTGCGTCAATTTATTGCGCGCGCTCCCACCCGCCAAACAAAACCGAGATCAAAGGCACCCTTCGAATGTGCAACAAAATTACTATAGATATTGATGGAGTTCGAACTCACAGTGCATTATTTATTGGTAATAGGTAAACAATAGCCAGAAGTTGAATTGTTTTAGCAGTTAGTATAGGTTTACTTAGTTAATTTAAGCTGGTCCTGTAACCTAGTTCCCAACCTATACTAATCGAAGGCCTGGATTCGATTCCTAGTCCTACTAATATTATAAATGCGACAGGCCGTGAGAATGGATGTATGGATGTTTGTTACTTCTGACTAACTAACTCCTACTGAACCGATGTGGATAGAATTTGGCTTACTGATAGATTATAGTCTAAAATAACACATAGGCAATTTTTATCAACATACCTACCACGCGGACGAAGCCGCGGGCAAAAACTAGTGGACGTTATTGATGGCCACTATGAGATTATATTCATCATCATCATCGCAACCTTTAACAGTCCCACTACTGGGCAAACTTGAGATTATGTAAGGCAAACGATTCTCCCTTTATAGACGAAGTAGATATCATCGGATTGAACCCACATAGAACAACCACTACGATACAACAGGCATTATTTTTTGTTCATATATCAGTGAAAACCTGAAATAAATTAGTGAATTGCTAATCTAAAATCTATAAGACTAATAACATTCTATTAAACCTGACTACAGCCTCTTATGTACTTACCTTCATTAATAATTACGATTTAATTAAAACGCAGACCTGTGTAAATAAAATTTACTTATTCCGATAAATAACTAAGTTATATCAAGTATTATATATCGCGTATTAAAGGCATCGTAAGCGTAAGCACGATTGGAAATATTAGTCTAGTATTACCTACCTACCGCCCAGCAAAAGTCATTACCATAATTGTCCCACTACTGGGCTCGGGTGAGCCTCACAATATGAGGGGTATATGCCATAGTCCATGCTGGTCAAGTGCGTATTGGTAAACAACATGAAAGTAGTACTTTTATCTACATACATATAGAATGCTTTATCTATGTATATTTCTCAAAATATACTAGTTACTAATACTTTTTTGGCAGGCCGGTTGGTCTAGTGGTTAGTGAACCTGACAGCTACATTGAAGGTCGTGGGTTTGAATCCCACCCAGGTTAAACTTTTCTGCGACGAACAGGACAACTCTCACGCGGTCATATGATCCCAAATCAAGTGTGAGCTCGTACTATGATGATCAACTTATAAACATACATATGTATATATGTATTTTTAAGTAAATACATAAATATACATTTATAATCCATACATATATGTTTCTAAATACATTAAATAAACATTTTTATTTCACCTCTAGGTGAAATACAAAGGTGTCTACAAAAAACAAACAATACTCTCATGACAGAAAAGTTTATCCTGGGTAGGAATCAAACAAACCTTTGAGCGTAGCAACTAGGTTCACTATCCACTAACAAACAGACCAGTCATACATTCCAGTTTTCACCTACATCCTATTTTATCTTCACCATAAATATCTTCACCTGTAAATAGATATATGTACGTTTAAATCCCGGAATATTAAGTTGAAACTATTTTAATAGTATACATACATCATCTCTCTGAACGACTCTATAGTTATCTCTGTCTCTGATCACATTCATGATAATTTCATTTACTTAATTAAATGCTAACGGCGAAGTTGTGTTAAATGATACTAGGCGGTATAGATTTATAACTATAGCTTACAATAAGTTAAAATAATTCAGTCGGGTGCAGTAGATGAGATATTATTAATAAACATGTCTTTAATATCTAACAAGCTACTGGTACTAGGTTCTTGAATTCTGAGTTTTTTTTTAATTTTTTAAGCTAATGCTTGACTAGAATTCCACCTGATGGTAAGCGGAGATGTAGTCTTAGATGGTAAAGGGCATTAACTTAGTAACAGCCTATTCATACTTGAACATAAAATAATATTAACTATGGAATAGTTGCTGCACTGAGAGTTCTGTATTAAGTAAATAATAAATAGATATCTTTGGACAGCTCACACACGGCCATCTGACTCTAAACAAAGCGTTAGCTTTTACTATGGTGATCAGACAACTGATAAACATATGTATGTAAATATATATACCTATATTTTAAAGACAGATATAGATATTTACACCCAGACACACAAAACAAACATTCCTGCTCATCACAGAAAAGTTAGAGCTGGGTGGGAATCGAACCCACGACCTCTGGTGTAGTAGTTCACTAACCACTAGACCAACCGGCATGTCAAATGTTAAAATGTTTTTTATTCATAAATTTATTACACAATGTA
>DWJZ01001854.1:0-21512 GCA_018249125.1 Asbolis capucinus
ATTTAAACTATTTTTTTTAATATAATGTTTATAAGTGGCCAGTTCTAAAAACTTTCAGTTTGGCCCTCGTATGTTATAACAAGATGTATTTATTATTAAATATGTAAATGTGTAAAATTAGATGAATATTTATAGACTAGGAGTATGTTGTTTTATTTATAATATGAACAGTTGGTCAAGTTAGCTAAATTTGATCATCATTTGAACCTCTAACCATCCCACAGTTGGTCTCGGGTCTCTTCTCTCAATGTGAGGAATATAGGCCAAAGTCCTGCACACAACACCACGCTAGCCAAGTGAAAATTGATGTTATTATTATTACAATACCTGGAAAACTGGGGCATGCTCGGTTTAATAAACAGCGCCATCTAGTGTAAAAAGTTTAAGCACCTAATATAAATGGTACTACGTTGATACCTTGATGAAAATGATGAAACCATTTAAACTAAAATTAAATCTTGATAAATCGATTCTTTGACCAGAAAAACTCCCTTATTCACAATTTTAATTGAAACAAACATACCAGTTATATAAAAACTATTTACATATTATAGATATAATTACTTATATCTACATACTGAATCGCAAATCGTATGCATTCGTCTAAGGCAGGGGTCGGAAACTTCGCGGGCCGCATATGGCACGTGTTCAATTGCATTGCGGCCCGCACAGACCATATTTACACAATGCAACGTGGCGTATCTTGTGATCCTCCCGACGACACATGAAGTCTGCACCATTATCCTTATAACATTTGTGGCCCTCATAAAACAAAAAGTTACCAGTGATTTAAGGAAATACAAATATAGCCTCATAATTCTACTGAATATAACAATTGGATCCTTATAGATACATATCTCCGGTCCCACAGTATTAATCCCACTCCCACGTGTGGACCACGGTTGGGAATATCCACAGGTTCGGGTGTCCTTGGTGAGAGACATAAGGCTCCATATCGAAATCACTCCACCTACACAAACAGAATAATTCTGAATATTATGAAGTACAACTTGCCCGCTGGCCTGCGTAGTAGATATATTGATAAAAAATAGGTAGTGTTATTTTAGACTATAATCTATCTCTGTGCCTAGTATCATCTTAATCCGTTCAACATATAAAAGTGCACATTATCCCCGGGGAATCTACAATCGGGATAAAATCTATACCATAACCCTTTCTTCATTTTCTATCTGTGTGCCAAGTTTTACCTTAACAGGTATTCGATCTGGAATTTATTAGATACAAAATTGACACCTTTGTCATCTCAACCTATTACGGTCCTCTATTGAGCACGGGTCTCTTCTCTGAATGAGAAGGTTAAGGCTATAGTCCACCATTCTGGCCAAATGCGGATTGGCAGACTTCACACACCTTTGAGTTTTGCAAACTCCCCGGCATGCAGGTTTTCTTCACGATGTTTTCCTTCTCCGTTATAGCGAGTGACATTTAATTGCTTAAAACGTACATAACTCCGACAAGTCAGAAGTGCACGGCCTAGGAATCGAACCCGGATCCGCCGAGTAGGAGGCCGAATTCGTAACCACTAGACCACTGCCGCCCCCCCAGAAAAGTTTGTACGGAAAAAAAACAGTTCGAATATGCACCGAGTGTAGTATTGTCTGGGGAAGTAGGTAAGTCACTATACTCACGCGAAGGGCGGTATCCCGCGGGATACGTTGAAGGTGGGTCCGGAGACAGCGAGGAAGCGGTAGGAGCGGCGGAGAGTCGCTGACGTCACCTTGGCGTCTGTCGCGCCGTGGCTGCGGTGGCCCAGCGCGCGGAACGGATACGTGCCTGAAGCAAGAAAGAGACACTGTACACATACACACACAAGGGATAGAAAGACACACAAATAAAACACTTCACACACTCATGTGAGTTTGTAAATGTGGGCAATATGGATCTAAAATCGATGTAATAATAAACAAATCGTAGTATAATACCGTTAGCGGGATTGAGGTCGTTCCTGGCGGCGATGGCGTTGCAGGCGCTGTAGGGCGGGGAGCACGCGCAGCGCGCCAGCGGGTCGTGCCTGTAGTCGTTGTAGCGCATCGTCAGGAACATGTCGCGGATGTTCGAAATGCCATCCTGTCAAAATACGCTAATAATATAGTATTTATTTTGTCTAGAAATCGATGCATCGTGTCCAGGCCAATGCAAGAGAATTCTCACTTATTACGATATGCACTGAAATGGTTAAATATAGTAAATACGTGTCGCAGTAACTATGCAACGTTTCATAAGCTTCAGTTGTAACATGTACAAAATATATCAAATTGAAACTTCGAGAGCCTGTGGTGGAAAAATATGTTTTTGCTCGTATACATGCTAACCATAGACTATTTATGAAATCTTAAATAGGTCAAAACCTATTTATCTATTTAAAACTGGGGGTTGGATCCTGAGTTTTCAGGTTAAAGTAATAATAAACCAATTTAAGGTAATATATACTATTATTTACTTTGTTATTGTATAATGATCATATTGCCATATTTTAGACGTTCTGTAGGCTGTGAGTTCATTATGACAAATCATTTGAGTTGGACTTTAGTATAGAATTTCCTATGTAGTAAACACAGGTTACCTTACACTTATCTTATAAGGGATTTGGTTATTTCAAGGTCAAATATGGTTAATTATTGTATGCCCGCGGCTTCGTCCGCGTCATGTGTTGATAAAAAGTAGCCTGTGTTATCGCAGAGTATTATAAATATGTGCGCAAAGTTTAATTTTAATCCATTCAAAGGTGAAGGAAACGTAAATATTCAAACATATAAACCTGCACATTATCCCAGGGGATAAAATCTATCCTTTGTTTATTTCCTAGATGTGGCCTGTAACCTTAATCATTTTATCCTATTCTGTTTAAAGGCCCGTGAGGGAAATACAAACATGCGAATATCTTCACAAACTTTCACTTCTATAGTAATAATAAAACTGTAACGGAGTCAATTTCGTACATTAAATATTTTTAGATTATTCAGGGAGGCTTTGATATCGGTATAGATGCCAAAACGACAGGGAATAAATCCAAAAAAAAAAATTGGAGCAATATTTTTGGAAATTTTTGGGACAGTAGATCCAAAAAAAATTTTTGGAATTATTGTCTGTTTCTTCGAGCTTCACGCAGGAACCACTGGCCAGATTTAAATGAAACTTGGCATTATCGAAGTTTAAAATCCGAAAATATATAGAATATAGAGAATATATAGAGTTCTAGGATAGGTTTTATCCCAGGAAATGGCTTTATTCCCGCAGTATAACAGGTTAATTTGTATGGCAGCTCTGAAACCACTGGACCACTTTACATACAATTGTGCATGTCTGCAGCTTACATACATATATGACGAGAAGGATGATTATTTCCATCGAAACTTTCAAGCGAAGCCAGGGCAATTTCTAGTATTATTCTTTGTACAATTTGTCATATCAAATTGTAATATTAGTATTATTCTTTGTTCAATATGTTAACCGAAATGACATTAGTAATATTTTTGGAGTGTTTGTCACCTGGTGTTTGAGGAACATCCTGGCGCGCGGGTTGGTGTGGTAACCGAACCAGTCGCCAAAGGTGGCCACGCGTTCGTTCCCGCCACTCATGTTGAACACGCGCGGGAACCGAGCGATGTTGTATGACGGGAAATACGTCGTGTCCTTTAGATCCTCAGTGCTGGAAATTTATATAGATATAAAATCGACGACGGAGAACATGCCACTTATGCCAAGTTAAAGTTCGACAGGCCGGTTGGTCTAGTGGTTAGTGAACCTGACTATTACACCGAAGGTCGTGGGTTCGATTCCCGCCCAGGTCAAACTGTAATGAGCAAGAATATTCTGTGTGTACGGGTGTAAATATGTATATATGTATGTTTATCAGCTGTCTGATCACCAAAGTACAAGTGAACGCTTAGTTTGGGATCAGATGGCCATGTGTGAGTTGTCCTGAGATATTTATTTATAAGATATTTCAGAGTAACTCATTAGAATTTCGGCTTTATTGTTTTCGTATAAGGGCTAAAATTTTTTGAGGTGTTCTTAAAAGATACGCCCATTTTATTTCTTAAAAGATACGCACATCGTCGAGTGTAAAAATATGGACGG
This sequence comes from Asbolis capucinus, assembly GCA_018249125.1. NCBI lineage: Eukaryota > Metazoa > Arthropoda > Insecta > Lepidoptera > Hesperiidae > Asbolis > Asbolis capucinus. The sequence goes on from DWJZ01001854.1 coordinate 4,102, forward strand.
TTTAAATACAGTACTTACTGAGGGATGTTTACCCAATTTTACAGCAAAATCATATTAATTTAAAATATATATAAAAATAAACTTTACCATGTATTAAAATATATATAATTTTCTTAAAATTTGTTTTATGTTACAAATATGTAGGCTTAATATTTTTCCTAAATATTCGAATAAAAACCGTATTTTTCTGCACCAAAAGTTACTTCCCATATATATTTGATCTAGCGTTTGGCACGAACGATAACAGAAGAGACAATTATTTCAAGACCGAAGAAAAATATATAACGATTCACACTAACCGACAAAGTGGGTTACTTACAGATCAGCGGCCTCGATGTAACCCGGCAGCTGCTCGATCACCCACAGCAACCCGGGGAGCACCGCGCCGGGACTCGTCTTACTGCGGGCCTTGAACTTGTTGTAGTCCACTATGTACCTGGAACAACAGACGGACTAAGGAATGTGGAACCGTGGAATGGCTAGACCTGAAAAACACTATTAATATGTGTGTGTGAAAGAGAGAGAGACAAAGATAAAAAGGGAAAGCGCACGTACGTTTATAGAAGAGTGTGACAGAAAGCACGTGTAAGTGACAGAAAATACGAATCTGTGTATGTTTTTGCGTGTGTGAGAGAGAGAGTGACGGCGGTTATAGAAAAGAGCGACAGAGTGCGCGCGTGCGTACGTGCGTGTATCTGTTTGGGAGTGGATGTGTGTGTAAAGAGAGAGAGAGAGCATGTGTGTTAATTGTAAACTTTAAAATATTCACCATTGATTGTTATAGGTGCCACTGTTGTGCTTTCTAAATATTTCCACCCACTCCTGCCCGTTAGTCGCCAGCCTGTTGGCTAACATGGAACGTGCATACTCCATTATCTGAAATTGTAAAAATATGATTTTACTAACTAGCTTTTCCCGTGACTACCTGTGCTTAGATCAGTCTTCATCCCTCGTCTAATAAAAATTTCAAAAACGCTAGCACAAATCGATTAACGATTAGCAATATCGATTAACAAGTACATGACTACAATTTTATTTCATGAAAATCGATTAAGTACTTTAGGCGTGATAAGGTAACAGACAGACTTTCGCATTTAAAATCTTAGTAGGATTAATAACATTTCAAATTAAACTATGGTCCGGGTACTCATGATATGTTGCCATGCCATCGTGAGTACCCGTCTGCACAATGGATGTTAAATGTAATACAAGGAGAATTTGGTTCAGTACCTGGCCCACGGGCTTCACGAGGTTGTACAGCGAGCGATTGCTGTTCCCGATTGTGGTCTCCGCTGCTACCAGCCCCGACGATATGATGTAGAAGTCGTCTGTGGACTGCGCGCGGTCACTTCACTCTTTATACACTAACCAGTTTTAAAATGCACCTCAAGGTCATTATACGAATATGAACACGTTAAATGTCACTAGTATAACGTGTAAATGTCACTCGTGTTTGTCAATGTCACTTTTTGTTAATTCTGCGTCACAAGAATGTCATGATGTGCATGTGTATTACGGTATTTTTGTAGATAAAATATCATTTGAATTAAATCTTGGACTGCTCTGTATTCTAGTATCGTATAGTAGCAGACCTGAATCCGATTCCGAGGAAGATATTTATGTGACAGATAAATGTTTGTTCCCGGGTCAAGGGTGTAATTTGTGATGCTATATCAAGTGTAGCTATGAAGTTTAATTATTATACAATATCAAAATGCTCCTAAATTATTTAAAAATGGAAAACATTTTTTTTTATCAGTAAGTGACGACATAGTCTTTGATTGTAAAGCGCACTAATTTAATAAAAGCCTATTTACTCTGGACTTGAAGACATTTACGTTATAATCAAACGGGAATACCGACGCGGGCAACTTATTTAATTTCTTCGCGGTACGTATGTTAAATAATACATGAAACATATAGTGGAATAACTTAATATGAAAAGTTATGATATTATAATACGGTATAATAAAATGATGGAAAATAAAATGGCGGTTTCGATTCTGTAGAATCGAATTGAATTCGAATCGAATAAAATGACGTATGAACGGATTAAAACGAGGATAGGCGGAACTACATTGGGAAACGCTTATAAATGCTTAATACAAGTGTATAATTAGAATAGTGTCCAACAACACCTGCACAAACGCTGGGTAGGAGGTGAAGGACATCTTGCGGCCCGGCAGCTGCGCGTTGCTGCGCGGGGACACCCTGTAGTTCAGCACGTACATCTTCTGGATACGAAGCATCGACTGGTAGCTGTGGAAATATCGAATGCGCATTGCTGCATTTCTGAACCATCTTTTCAACTCATAACTACTCCTGGGCTCCAGTCTCCAGTCATGTAAAGGGTACATTGGTCCACCACGTCAAGTGGATACTGCTTGTCTATTCTGTCACCATCAGTCTTTATTTAATCTGCTGCATGAGAGGCCTATGCCTCTCACAGGGCGTGCCACAACAAATGATCTTTCGCTGATCTCATCCAGCCACTACCAATCACCTTCTAAGTCGTTATCCAACGGGTCTATCTATTTTATACCTACCTCGTTTCCGCCCGCGGACTCAATCGCGTGGTAGGTAGATTGTTAAAAACTACCGTATGTGTTAACTACCGTATGTGTACCGTATGTGAAAGACGAACAAACATTCATCCATCCACACAAACTTTCTCATTTATAATATAAGTAGGATTAATCCTTCTTTTTCCTAAAATTAATAGTTTTTTTCACTTTTGCGTCAACGCTTTATGTTAGAATGAATGGGAGAAGCTAATAATGACAATAAGTGTCTTTATTCGCTTCGCTTTGTCATCATAAATTTGTAACTCACCTATTCCAGGTGACATGCGAGGTGTACAGGTTGGAGAGGTCTGGTAGCAGCTTGACGAGGCCACTGCAGTGTTCCCCCACCAGCAGACCATCAGGCAGCTCACGTGGCATCGACACCGCCATCGCCACCTCGTCCAGGTCACCCAGCATGTTGATCCAGCTGGAGTCAATTGCGATTATTCACCATTGGAAACCATAACTGTCACAGTGCTGGGCTTGGATTTCCCTCACAATTTGAGGAATATAAATCTATTATGCTGGCCTAATCTAAATCTATCTACCAATCTAGGTAGACTTCACACCGTCGAAAACTTTATGAAGAATTTTAAGGAGTAAAGGTTTCCTCACAATGACTTTCTCCTGCGAAGCAAGTGGTAATTCACTTCTAATACGCACATTTACATGATTTTATTTCCCCCACCACATTCCATCATCGCACGAGCTGACTCACGGCGGATATCCCTACGTCTATGTAGGAATAAGGCGCTTCGCTTCGTCTTTTATCATCCGTACCGCCAAGTACTACCCGTTAGTTTACAATGAAAATGTCTTAACTAAAAAGTATCTTTTATCAATTTAGTGTGCTTTACCATCGAAGACTTCATTGCCACTTACCATCAGGCGGGATCGTAGTGAAACGGTAACTTTCTTAAAGTAAAAAATCGTTACCAAATTATAAATCCACTAAATGCAATAAATATAAAATTGAATTACATACATGAAGTCACGAATGGTGAGCCACTGAAAGGAATCTGTAGTAGCGTGGTTGTATCCAATGGCCATCCCTTCTATCTGGATGTAGTACAGCTTCAACTGTAATTAATACAAATATGAATAAATTAACTCACTCCTTATCCACAACTCACGTATTTAATGCACACCCCTTATTGAAAAACTCAAAACTTAAACCTCGGCCACGATTTGAAGAAAATGTTTCTCATACAAACTTTTTCAGTTTGTCAAAATAATCGTTTGTAAGCGATCGTAAAAGTTAAGCAACAGCGGGCGCGGTCGGCAAGGTTGACCGCTAGTGGTAAAAATTTCATGAACGTTTCCGTACTTCGGAGGGCACGTAAAGGCTTCATTGCCAGCATATCGTGTACACCCTAACATTTGTTACTAACACCCCAGTCTAATGTTGTTAATGTCCTTGAGTAGCAGTGATCACACACCTTCAGGTGACCAGTCTAGTCTTTGCTTGGCTACCACATAAAAAGAAAAAGAAATGCAAAATAAATATTTAAAAAATATTACCTGATACCAGTATGGATCATTGGGGTTTTCATTTATCATTTTGGCAATGTATTCTTCATTGGAATCGACAAACTGTTCAATTAAGCAACACACCTCCGTTTTGTTATAGCAGTATCTATGAAATACAAGTTAATTAATGTTTTTTTTTTATTGGTATTATGTTTCATTTATAGAATTCTTGAAAAACCTTGTTGTTTAGTTATTACTTATAATTTTATGAATTTTGCCAAGCTATAGTATGCCAAAATAATACTAATGCATTAGTAGATATGTCTTTAACACTTAGATAATATCTGTTGATGCAATCGAGAATTTAATGGTTCTAGGTAGCAAAAAGAAATGCTGTATTTACAAACACATCAATGTCTGAAAAGATCCGCCCAGGACAGAGTACAGCTGTAAGGGTAGTATTTATACAAACCAATGAACAAATATATTTATCTTTCTATTTCCTGTTTCTACTCCAGATTGATGTGTACTTAAAGTACCTTTTAATTTATAACTATATAAATTTTAGCTTGGTAAAAAAGCTAACCCTTCAAGCATGTTTTGCCAGTGCATCCAAATGAGGTCTCGGGTCAGGAAGCCCTCCAAGTAACCTGCAGCATAAGCCTGATTTTCATCACTGACATCAGCTGTTGTGTGCAGCTCAAGTTGGGCCCAACTGAAATAAAATCAATTCTTTGAATATAAAGTACCACTTAAATACATTCTAAAGGTAATCTGTATGAATTGAAACCAACATTTAAGATATCGACGATGGAAAATAATAATCGCGTAACCTTTAGGGTATTACTCATAAGATTTACCCCCTTATTGTTTCTGTATAACCGCAAATCCCTCATGAGCCACTCTAAAGAGTTACCTCTTAGCAGTTTTCCGTCGCCGATATGTTTTCTTCCTTTTCTCTTTATGCAGGGCAGCTTATAGTCTTCCCAACATGTTTTCTCCATAAACTATAGTAGGGTAATTTTTATTTCTATTCTTACCCAGTCTCATTGATTTCATTGGTATAAGTAGCTCGGGCGACGTGGACTTTAGGAATAGACGAGACTTTATCAGTGACATGGGCCACTGCACCGTTCTTATTCCAAGTTATATACCCATATTTACTCTCCGTTACAATCACTAAACTAACCAGCACAATACATAACAAATTTGATTTAAAATTCATAGTTACTGTTGCTAATTCATCTGGGAAATTATGAATAAGGCTAATATTTATTGTATTTTATCAGTAACGTTTTCTACGATAACACTGATGAACCTAAACTAAAAATACGTATATAAACAATACTTGTAGAAAATGGTTTTGTTTGTTGTTTTCAAATCGAATAATGACATTATGCTGATGTTTTAAAGTCAACTGTCAATAAGTTTAATGACAAATGACAGTGACTGATAGCAGCGGTGACATGTGACGTAAAAAAGCTATTCTTCTTTGTGGTTGCAACAGAATAGTCCAAAAACTATACCCGTTAACCGATCTTGCTAGACTAATATATATACTAATTATTCCTTAAGCTGATATACTGGTATAATCGGGATTTAGGTATTAAAGTACCATTTTACGAATGTCTGTAAAATCAAAGGCAATAACATGTCTTAGGCCAGTAAAAAAGTGAGAAAAACCAATGAGCCATACTTTGATTCCCCCATCGAACGAGTCTACGCACCGTACGAATGACGCACTTTACCTCGTCTTTAATAACCCGTACTACGAAGCGTTGGAATAAGTAGTCGCTTCGGTGTTCCAGTTCGATAATTATACTATAAATGTACTACAGTCAAGAGTGAATAAGCTTTTACTAAGTTAGTAGTGCGCTTTACCATCGAAGACTTCATCGCCACTTACCATCAGATGGGATCGTAGTCAACTGCTAACTTATTTAAGGTAAAAAAAAGGTATGGCACTCTTTATATTAATAATTAGAAAAAATACAAAAAAAAAACCTGTAACGTAACAGTACATTTATTACAAAATAATTTCACTGGTTAAGGTCAATAAAATATAATGTGAGATCCTACATATTCGTCATAATATACCATTTTCAGGTGACAGATAGTCTCATGCCACTCTCTCCACATCTGTATCCGATTTCGCGCATCAAATATGGCGTCTTTTCATGGGATGGGGCATGCAGCCATTCATGGATGTTGAGAGCGACTGTTGCATATCCCCGCCCTTCTAGAATGTCCAGAATAAGTCTGAATGTCCCACGTAGGCGGTTGCTATTCATTGAAAAGCAACCTTGGTTGTAGGTCATGATGCATACACTGTAAAAGAAAGTATATAGTTGAAGACATTTTGCTCTTACGGTGCTGGATTCCAGTTGGAAGGATGAGAGTGAAGGCTCAGTTAATAGTTATCCTGTCTGTATAGTGAGGGGTTTTAGGTTTGCATGCATGCATGTTGGAGTATGCATTTATAATAACATTCTTTATTGTACTCCAGAAATAGACAATTGCATGGGTCGTGGTCATGAACTCTTGACAGCTGTCACACTGACGAATGAGAGACAATATAACCCAGTCAACTAAACGTCTTATTTGTTTCCCGTTCTTAGGTAAAATATCACGAAAATTTGTCTATGCTAACCTCCACATAGGGAATTCTAGTGCAGGGGTATATGTGTATTTAGTAATTATTAAAGAAATTACTTATACTCACACAAGTGATCCTTCTGGTATATTCAGCTCCTCTATTGGCACTTTTGCATTACTGCTTGCAACTGGCATCTTTACTGGATAGCTGTTTTTCAAGCATAACATAATATCTGGAATAATAACATTTATTGCAAGATGGGTTGGACAAAACATAACTAACTAACTCCTATTACTTGGTATAGTGCAGTACTATAACCGACGTAAGCAACGTATGGTTCGATTTCCTGCTGAGACATTTGTGTTAAAAATGCATGCAAACTACAATCTGGTTTTTTTACCGAAACCGAAACCCAAATTACCGTACGCATTTTTTTTATGTACTAAAATTTATCAATTTAAGAATTTTCTATATGCATAGGGTCAAATGCTAGTCAATAAAATGAAGATAAAAAATATTACATGTAACACTGTTCTCCTTTTGATACGGAATAAAACAGTTACTAAAGCTGGCAACTACAGCTGGCAAAAAAGTACATTTGAACTAATATTATATAGAGGAAACAATTGATTGTTTGTTTGAGGACTTCAAAACTAGGACTCCTTCAGGAGGAGGCGGCTTCAAAACTACTGGGCGGATTTGAAATTTTCTTTATCATGAGAATCCTACATTATTGCTAAAGAATATGGGCTATAAAATATGTTTACAAACAAACATAAGGGCTCCGATTAAAAACTTCAACCAAAAAGTTCCTTATGCTGCGGATATTATTGACAATGGAACAAAGTGATGTACTACAGTGTCAGAGGACATCAATGTCTGCAAATGAATCTGTGACACCATATGTCTACTGTTACAGTTATGTCACAATAACTACTTTTGTGGTAACCGATTCTGCTGAAGCAAATCGAGTGCAGACTCTAGTATACAAATAAGTTCACAATACCATGTCTTAATGGTTACAGTTATGTCACAATAATTACTTTTTCTGGTAACTGATTATTCCAAAGCAAAGTGATGCCCTTGCTTTTAGTAAAGTATAAAATGGATGGAATATTGTCTTATCAGTATGTAAAATTTTATCATTTAGTTGTAGTTCTACAATTCAATGTAAATGTGGATATATGGTGAAGCATAATAAGTAACATAAAAAATCATGACAAGGTTAAGAATAACAAAAAAGGTTAAAAAAAAGTACAACCTGCAACAACTCCAGATGGCAGCACAACATTCCTCACTACACACTCCGGTCCTCCCAGCCCTCTCACCAAGTACTCCTCAACCTGCGCAGTCAGTGCATGGACCGGATAAACTGCCTTGGCTTTCTCCAAAACCTCAGATGGCAAGGTGTATGTTTCATTATGGAAGGTCCGGACCGCTTCATATAGAGTTAATAGCTGAATGTAATCCAAGTTGCTACCACGCATCAAGTACTCATCCAGAAATTCCTTAGAAAACACTTTGGTTAGCAGAACATCATCGTAGTAGCCCAAGGAAGCCAGCTCCAAACACACTTTTGTCCAAGGCAGGGTCATGGTGGTGCCTTTCAGGACTGAATTCGCTGAGATCTGCTGTCGAATCTCCTGCCACTGTTCTTCTTCTGGGGTGAAGTTATTATTTGACAGACAGTTGATGAAACCGAACAGTACGTTCGTGCGCGCGTCGGCCAGCGTCTTTGGATCGGATGCTGCCAACTGACATAGGTACTCCACTAACCCAAGGTGTGTGTGAGCCTAGAATGGAAAGACAGACAGACTTTGATATTTATCATATTAGTATGGATGTAAAGTGAAGAGCAAAGAGGTTATTTACTTACGATTCTTGACAATACCCTCACAATAAGCAATCCCTTTTCGAATTCCACATTGTTTTGGACAACGTACTGCGCAATTGCATCCATCAGTTGCTGGTGGTAGAACTCAGGATGCTTCTCCAGCACCCGACCCTTCACCCTCGCTGCCGTCCTCAGAATATCATCGTATGACAACTTATTAATATTCTGGGTTAATATGTCACAGCAGATATGCAACAGCTGGACTCTTGTCGGAAACACTTCTTCGGTGCAATTTATCTGACATAACGACCAGATTATGGATTTTGCTGTCTGAGCATCTATCGCTTGGTCGTGCAGAAGTAGACCAGTGACCACGTTATTGACACATCGATCTGGAAGGTCGTGGATGCAGCAGTAAGCCAGCATATCCTTTAGGAGAGGCAAGTCGTCATGGTCCAGTTCAAGGGGTAAATGGATTTGAAAAGCCAAAGGTAGTGCCAGTTTCAATGCGTCTACGAGGTGGTTCTTGTCCTCAAACTGGCCTAATAAAAAATCGAGGAACATAATCTGTCGAGTGTTTAACATATTTATGTTTGATCTTATCAACTGGAGCATCGTCTGTACTATAACAGAGTCCACAGGTACTCTAAGGTATGATAGGACTTTGGTTGCCTCTATAACTTCACCGACTTCCAGTGACCTTGCATGTTTTTTGAAGTTCTGTAGGAGGACACTAAAAGCTGGATCTTTTATAAGTTTGTCCGTTTCTTGATCACGTCTGGAAACGGCAAAAAAATATTTCAATACAATAATAGGATTATTGTACTTTAGAGAATATAATCTCCATAGAATTATGGAAACAGCATAGTCAAGACTACAGGACGATTTAAGGTATCCTACTAATATTATAAACGCGAAATTTTGTGAGGATGAATGGATGTTTGTTTCTCCTTCATGCTAAAACCACTGCAAGTTTCTAAAGAATTTTGGTACTGGGATAGATTAGAATAACACACAGATTACTTTTAATAAATATACCACGAGGGCGTATTCTAGGATCAATATAATAAACAAATCCATTCTAATATCATAAATGCGGCAGTCTTTGTTTGTTTGACAATAACAAATAATTGTTGCGGAGTTAATAAATTTCTACAATTCAAAATTCGTTTACACTTAAAAATGTTACAGGAAAGTCCCGAAAGAAAGATCGATTTACGATCGAATTATGAGACACGACAGACGAGACCGACTCACAATAGATTCAAAGGCCTTTATTATCTACTTTTTATGCTTCAATTACACTTCCGATATATGTACATATAATATTTGCAGAGTGTGAAAACATTAATACCCCATTTTGAGTAAAAATAAGATGGGCAGTTATGATTATAAAATGGCCAATCAGATTATTTGTTTTTATATGTTTTCTCTACATTCATCAATCTAACCTGTATAAAACCTTCATGCCATAATTTCCACACCTAAAAAAAAAAATTTAAGTTACAAACTATTTTGTTAGCCTTATAACTGTTGGTTAAATTAAGCATAATAATTGTTTAGTAGATACAAAAGTAACACAAACTGGCAAGTCTTCTGTAACTCAAACAGGGCCCGCAAAGCTTGCAGCATGTGTCGGTGGTTCATGAGGGGCAGGTGCATCTGCACAGTGGCCAGCACCTCTGCAGTGTTTGGCGCACTTCTGAGGCTGGTCATTATTGCATCTGGAGATCGAGTTCTGGTCACTTCAGATACTAAAAAATAAACAATTCTTTTATTATTGCTGAAGTTTGCTGTATTATTCTGAAATAGCTGTATCCTTTTAAAACTTTAATAGCTGAAAAGCAATCAGATATGGTGACCATCTGCCCTGTAGATCACCAATATTCAACACACCAAAAATTACTAGCCAAGATGGAAGGGACTCCCATTGTTGAAATAGTCTTTGTAATATATTTCTTTGTAGGGATTGATTTATATGATGTCAAGAACATCTTACTTCCTTATGTTATAGATGCAAAAGTAACCTTGCAAACGTAATACAAAAGTCTGTTACCTTTTCACACCTCAACTACAGAAATGATATTGATGAAACTTGGTACAGAAGCAGGATAGAACTGGAGGAAAAACATAGGCTACTTTGTGAAAAAGGGCTTGCAGGGGTAGATGTTGGGTTTACTTTGGGGGGATGAAATGGAGTGAAGTAGAGGGTGTATCATGCTAACATATTCGCGGCAAAAAGCTAGTATGAAACATATGTAGGAGAAGAAAGCAAGATAGTAAGATTAGTTACTGCTAGATGATAAACTTGTGGATCTGAGCTGTGACTTGCTGAGTGAAGTGCTTCGCAGTACATTTCTCCACACACTTTTTAATAGCAATGTCATTGTATCTGAAAAATAGGAAAATTGTATCATGTTTATATCCTATACCATTAATTATATTAATTTTAATTGACAATTGTCAATATTATCATACATATATTATCTTGTAATGATAAAGCAACAATGAAAATACACACAATCAAAAAACTCTTAACGCTTATAAAATGTTTAGTCGAAAATAAACCTCAAAAAGAGTGTTAAAACAAATCTATGCTGACATATATCAGCAATGAAAGGTTATGAGTAAATATAATTTTGACATAAAAATATATCATTACTAAGATTATGTAATTACTTAAATTTAAAACACAATCGAAGCACTGAGTATTATTTACCATGATTGCAATGTAAGATACTTACTTTTGAATGTGTCCCAATTTACATATATCCGTCGTAAATATCAAAAGGAAAATATTAAAACGGTTTATTAATTAAATTTTGTTTAATAATATTGGCTTTAGTTAAATGTCTATTGATCAAAGTTAGACACCCAAGTAAATAGGATTATATTCTAAAATTTCAAAAAGAAAAAACAAATTACAATTTAAAAAATCACACCAATTTATCATTGGCTGTCAATTTGGCATTGACATGTGATTGACATATAACACAGTATACAAAAAATAAAAACTCGTACGCTAAATTATTCACATAAATAAAAATACTCATACCGGTTCTACAACGCTATTCTCAAATGAATTTTTTTTCATGTTAGTCAGTTAAGACTTAGTATTACAGAAAAACGAATTTTTTGATAACTCACGTAAAACGGTGATGTTTCTTATCCCAGTAAAATATTATTGTTTTGAATAATATATGTACATGGCGTGTGCTAACCTTCTCTCTAAAGTGAAGTCGAACGTAAATGTTATTGTCATAGGTGTTAGTTACCTACATAGCAAATCGAGTTGTCAAGTTAAACTCAACATTTAAAAAAAGGTGTCAAATTGTCATGTTTGTCAATATCAATGTCAATTCCACAAATAGGTTGTCGTGTTTTCCATTCCGTAGCCGACCAAAATAAAGATATTAATGTCAAATAAAATAAAATAAACATTAATTTCCATTTGAAATGGTCGTTGCAATACCTATTTAAGTGATAAAGCCAGTAGGAAACAATATACAACATGGAAAGGGGTAAAATTTCGTCCAGTGGCCGCGGCGGCAAGAGCAAGGCGCCGCAACATCCGCAGGACATATTCGCTCTCGGCAGCAAATCCACCGTGGTCGTCTCCAGAGATTCAGAGAAGAGAAACATTCATAAACCTTCAACGAGCGGTAATTCATTTGATATCATCAGGCGTCTTTTCATTTGAATATTACTGAAGTATGCATAAAATACTGCTCCTCCACCTGTTAATGTCGACAATCAGCCAAAATGCAAGCCATCAGAGGGTTAGAGCCGGCTACATTATCGAGGGGCCCCTTAACATGCTGAACTTTGCTGTAATGACTTTTTGGGAAGACTTGGAACCTGTGGACCAATATCCTTGTGTCTAATAATGATCATTATAACAATAAATAAATGTCATGGTTCCACTATACATTAATAATTCATTTTCATATTTTAGCAGTGGAACGCAAAAGGGACACTCCTGGGTTTGGAACTCAACCACCAAGCAAGAGAGCAAGAATTGGCTCTCCAGCTGAGTCAGTCGCCGGAACATCACTGGAAGTAGATCCAGTAGACCTAGTCCCCAATGTCTTGCAAGCACTGGATACTCATAACTCTGATAAACTTGTAAGTGATGTCTGAATTTGATTATTTAATATGCTTATGTTTAAAATCATATACGTCTATATAGATTTTATTTTCAAACTATTAATTTATTCTACTAATATTAATACTACATTTTGAACCTATAAAGTGAGAAACCTTTAATTATGTCAGTCAGTCTCTCTGCAATCTAGTGGAGTAGATACCCAACTGGGATAACGGTAAAGAATTTTAATAGTGTTCTAATATAATATACATGTGTTCAAGCTTTTGATGAAAGCCAGATTGTTTCTTACCATCTGGGAGTATTGTGGTCACTTGAAAGAGGCAGTTTCACATGGACATAGTTAAAATTTTATATCACATACTTTTAAGGGTTTTAATTTATGGTATCATACATTATAATAAATAGTCATATAAAATAATATAAATCATATTATTAATTTTCAGCTGGGCCTCTTAACGGGATCTATAAGACTTCTAAAATCCCAGAGATCAAAGCCAGACCCTATTCTTTGTATGAGTATGCTCTATCTAACAAAGATTCGACCAAACATGTTTGCACACGAGACAGTCACACAAGCATTATGTACTCTGCTCAAGAGAGAACAAGGTGCGGCTTTCAAGAGTAAAGGAAATCCCTTAGTGTCGGTGTTGGCATGCAATATGTTGTACGCTGGACACCGAGATAGCGGCAACTGGCCTGATACTTTTATTAAGGTATGGAAAACGAATTTCTTGTACTGGGGGATAGGTCACAGTTAGCATATAGGTTCAACAAATATATAATATGAATATTGACTAATAGACTTACTGGTCAAATTTGATTGTAAGTCTGTCTGCTTATCAATTATCTATTAATAAACTGCATTGAATTTGCCTTTTACTTTCTAGTAAGATTCTTAATAAAGTTTAGATTAATGCTTGTTAATTACAGCTTTCATACTATCACTTTTTTACACTTAAAATAATTTTATGGTAAACATTAACGTTAATATAAAATACAGTGTTCGATTGTTTTCAAAATCTGTACAAAATACTCAGGTATACATAGAAGATGCCTTGAATGAGCGTTGGTGGGTGGACTGTTCATGGTGTAAGTGTCTGGTGGAGAACATTGTTACCGCATTTGGTACCAAGGCACCGGCCGCTCACCTCATACCCGGAGACAGCACGCTTGGTGAGAATGATTTCAAATATTTTGTATGTAATTAACAATACTGATTATCAGTGGAACTACCGTGTAAGTATAAGTATTATGAGTTACACATGAATCTTCGAATATAATGAACATCTGCATGAAAAACATAATAACTCACTTTTTGCCAATTTTCAGTTACAGTCATATTAATTAAAGGATAATGATTGTAACTCTAAATTGCTAAAAGGTGAGTTACAATGTTTTTCCTTGCAGGTAATGTTGAACTATATTATTTCAGTAAAACAGTTGTACTCCCGTATTAAGTATAATAAAAACTTTGTGTATTATCTATAATTATGTAGATATCTGTCCTAGAAATAAATAAACTGGAACATACCCAGTATTTGTATTTATAAGTTGTTTACAATCTGCACTGGTCCTCGACGCATGTCTTAGTATAAAATTAGTGATGTAACAATTATAGTTTTTAGCATCGGTAGTTGAGGCATTTGTCTTTGGTTTCTTTTTATTGTTTATACATACCATATCACAGCAAATATGGTCTTTCAGTGGCTTGATACAATATCCACTGAAAGGAGAGTGTTATAGTTTGTGAACGCTGTAGGATAATTGTTTTGCATTTTTTTTTTCTTTTATTTCTTTATATTTGGTTTGCTTTGCACTTATAATTTTGGTATATGTTACTGATTATTTTAGGCACAATGTCTCCATCAGGGTCGGGGTCGCCGCTGATGGGTTCTAATGAGGAGGAGGTTGACAATACTGACCTGGAGTACTCTGTGTATCCAAGGTAATTGGAAGTTTTATAATAATGGTTATTTTTGGTCTGTTTCTTTAAAATTTGTGAATGATAAAATTTTATGTCAAAGGTTTCGATGTAATATGTGATTAGGGTAAGTTATTGATTTTTGGTAAAGTTTCAAAAATAGGAAGTTTTCACTGCGACTGTATTTTTTTTTTGTGTGTGTTTGTCATACATTTTCTCCATAATTTTTTGTGCTTGTCATGAGATCCCATTCAATTAATTTTGTGAGACATCTCACTTCATGTTGAAATGACATTAAATTTAGTAGATTTATAATTAACCGATTTCGATTATTTTAATTATATTCCCAATTTACTACTTGTTAATGTTACACTGGTTAACATTGGAATGTTGTTGTATATTAATCCAGGTACTCGAGCAGTTATGAGACTGTAGAAGCTCTTGTGTTGGAGGCCATCAAGGAGCAGATTCAGCGCCGCGCCGCACCAGACGCAATCGGGAAGGGATTCCTGAAACTGCTCTCTGCTACCTGTGGCTTTCCTGAGGTACGCTCTACTTAGTTGTCTGTTGTTTCTGAATGAAACTTGCTACAGGTATAGATTATACTCTGGAATAACACAGACTACTTTTTATCAACATACCGTAGGCGACATTAATATTTAGATTAGGCCGGAAAAAAATCGAAAGAATAAATTCCCGGTATTGTTTTCAAAACAATAAAAAAGTTATACTCTATCCCTACGTCGTAGACATTCCACCAGTAGGAACGTCTCGCTTTGCGTCTTCTTTTATAATGGGTACTGCGAAGGATTGCAATAAGTTACCTGCGTCAGTGTTCCCGTTCGATTACAATGTAAATGTGTTCAAATCAAGAGTGAATAGGCTTTTGTGGAATTAGTGCGCCTTAACACCCAGACCACATCATTACCATCAGGCGAGATTGTGGTCAAACACTAACTATTGAATATAAAAGAAACCCGATTAATCCTACAGCAAATCGAGTTATCTACATACATCATTGGCTTTTAAATTGTATTATCCAGATCCGCATGATAGCGGCGTCTCGGTTGGAAGCGTGGCTGCACTCGGGCAAGCTGTGGCGCGGCGCGCAGGAGCTGCTCGCGCACGTGTGCGCCAACGCGGCCGCTGCCGGTCCGTCCGCGCAGCGCGACCACGAGGTGCTGGCGCAGCTTGCACGCATGCGGCTCAAGACTAAACCGCTGCAGGCTGCGTACCAGGCTTGTCTTAGGTATGATTGTTATTAGGCTTTATGAGACCGTCAATGTGATTTTTGGTGCGTTTGGGCGTATCGAAGAGAGTAAGATTCTGGAGTCCTGGAGTCTGCCACAAAGCTGTGGAAATTATTGATAATAGAGCAAAGTGATGTACTACAATATTATAGGGGCCATTAATATCTACAAATAAGTCCGCGACACCATAGTCCTAACTGTTACAGTTACGTCACAATAACTATTTTTTTCTGGTAACTGGTTCTTCCGAAACGAAGCAAGGTCTAGTAATAAAGAATAAATAAATAAAATCCGGAAATGTCCTTATAGGTATCAAAAAAATAAACAGTTTACATAGTATTACGCATTAAACGTTGAAAACACCAATTTTTCTGTGTTTCGCTGTCCATCTGTGTGAGGCGCACTACTGTGCATGGGCCTCTTGACCACGCTGTTCCAATTCGTAAAGGGTTTAGTGGCTGTGGTTAGGCTAAATTTTTAAGCCGTTCGGCGGTCGATGAGTTAACGACTTTTTTTATAACAACTGACACCGAGAACATTAAGTGCCTTTCGAACCAAGGAAGCGTTAAAGAAATTTGCAAATTCGACCTGGAATTGTTACCATACATAATCGTCAAGTTTGTATGGGATATCTTCAAGATATTGTATCCTCGCAACACTGTGCAGGGAGATGGTGTCGGACAGTCCGGCGTTGCTGCGCAGCGTGGTGACGCACACGATCTACAACGAGCTGTCGAACGTGCGCTCGCCCAACAACATGGCGGTGCTCGCCGCGCTTATACACGCGCAACCGCAGCTCGTGCCCACCGCCATGGCTGACACCTACCAGGTACCGCTATATCGGAAAAATGAAGAGTAGATATTATTAAATTGTTCACAGTCGTCTGTTTACTAATTCCGAATTATCTTTATTGTACACAATAATTAAAATATACGTACAATTTGGATTCTACAGTACAATAGGCTATACATTTAATGGTAATTTGAAGCCGATTTTTTTAACTCCATTTCAACTGTTTTAAGGTATAATAATAAACTCAAAATGTTATGGTATTTATAGCGGTATGTTTAGCGGCAGCAGTATCGTAAAATGGCGGTTTTGGTAATAAAAAAAATGGATAATATTCATAGTGTAAAATGATGTGCTGTGCAGGAGCTGCTGCTCCGCGCAGAGGACTACCTGCGTCCGCTGCGCGCGTTGACTCGCGAGTGTATCCGCGCGGCGCGCTCCGACTCACAGGCGCTGCTGCCGCTGGCGCACGCGCTCGCCATGCCGCCACCGCACGACCCGCCGCAGGAGGTAACATTACTTGCATATTTTATATGTTATATTTATTTATTGCACAATACATTCAATGATATTGTTTCTTTTAAAAACATATTTTTAATTATTACTATACACGGTCAATTGTACTATAAAAGTGTATGTTATGCTGCGATGTGCCACGTACTCGTTTCCCATTTCTGTAAATGCCAAATTATGTATTTCGATTATACTCGTATTTAGAGAAATAAGATTACAGCTGCGGCCGAGTACGGATTGGCTATCTTTGGTTGAAGGCTTAACAATGGTGGGATCTTTCGCAAGACATGCATGTATACATACAAACGTGTGTGAAGTCTGCCAATCCGCAGTTGGCCAGCGTGGTGGACTATGGCCTTAACCTT
>DWJZ01001855.1:0-21511 GCA_018249125.1 Asbolis capucinus
TTTGGAAGTTAATATCTATATAAGTATGTATTTAAATGTATATGTGTTTATCAGTTGCCTGATCACAATACAAGCTAACGCTTAGTTTGGCATCAGGTGCCATGTCAGTTGTTTTGAGATATTTATTTATAAGTTTGTCTAAGTCTTGTGGGCTAAACGCATAACAAAAAAAAATATTATAATTTGTCCTCTGCCAATAAATCGGGAAAATATAATAAAATATTCGCCAGCATTTCGTAGTAATATTATGAATCAAAATATCGTAGTGGAAACACCTCAGCAGGCCATTTCCTCTTCCAGAACACGCGCAACTGCTACAAGCCGCCCTGTTACCTCTGACCTAATTCGCGTTGTATTTCAGAGTACCGATAGGTATTATAATGCAGTATATGTACCTATTAATTTATCGAAGGCATACTTTACAGGGCACTCTATATTCTTTGTATTCATTGTTTAAATTTAGGCTGAGGGTCTTTTATATCGCTTTGCTTTCAGAGAGTTCACTGAAATTTTACCAGAAACGTTGCCACAGCAAGAAGTGCTCCTTGCGTGTATGTAAGCGCGGGTAAATAGACGGAAGAGGAGGAAAGGACTGTTTAAGGAACGAGGGCTGATAATGAGACTAAGAAACCCCAGACTCCATCAGCATATCCCTCCACGACGGGCGACAGAAGTAGTTAAGGACGAAAACTACTGGACAGAGAGAAGTAGAGTACTTTCTCCTGTCTTCTATGATATGCATATCAAAATGCTAGCTAGACATTCCTCTGAGGTTATTTTGTGTCCGCCAATCCGCACTTGGCCAGCGTCGTGGACACGTTGGCATGGTGGGCCCGTTGGGGTGAGCGCGGAGTTCCCGTCACATTACGAGACAAAACCCGCGCCCAGTAGTGGGACAATTATGGGTTGCAATAGTGATAAGTGAGTGAAGCGTTTAAAGTTAGCAATATACCGCTTCCATTATTTCTTTTTCTCCCCCCCTTCTTTTAGTTCCTTCCTGGCAGGCAGCGCACTAGTAACACCCCGTCTGGTGGTATCAATGTACATAGACGTCGGTGAGGGCTCACCATCAGGTGACCTTCTGCTCGTTTGCCTGCTTATCACATCACATTAAACGTGTATCGACAGCGAGAAAACCACTTAAAATGAGGCAAACATAACAGGATTTTTACGCATAAAAACACACGTATACAGAATAATGAATATCCCTGTTGCAATTTAATATTGAAATGAGAATACGTAACGTTCTCATGTAAATTTGATGCAATATTTTTAATTTCTATTGCCGCCAACGAAAATGTTGCTTCACCAACGAAAATGGATATTGAATTCAATTTTCGTGTTGTTATTGGTTTAGTTCACAAAAATATTGAATTCAGTTGCAGTTTTGATATAACAAATATTTTAGCTAATATCCCAGCGGTTTGTGTTGGTCGTAAATTATCAGCAAAGTTAGGCTAAAGAAGGCTCGCAAAGAAAGGCGATGGGAGACGACTAAAGACATTTTTCTTGGGCTTCAGAGGACACAAAAATCTTCTATCATAAGGTTGTAATCATCATGTGACAGTCGTTAAGCCTTGTCGGAGGCCTTCGGGTGACACGAAAGGAAAAGAATTTCGTCTTAGGATCCAACAGATCACTTAACGAAAGATTCACCACCAATTCACCAATTCGAATGGAACAGCGTGGTGCTCTATGCCTCCTTAACATGGACAGAGTCCCGTGTTCAGGAAATTGAAGAAAGATTTTATAACACAGACACAAAACCACTCGATAAAATTGTATTAACAGACGATATATGTATAATATTTAATTTTAACATCAATAAAGTAAAATATCCTCTTTGCTTCATACGTTCCTCCCGACAGAGGATAAAATATAAGGTGATATTGCAAATTTGCTCCTCTCACTCCCAAGATTTACACACCTCCTCGAGATATTATTTTACAATATTGCCTATTTTTTCCAACACCATATACAATCTTCTTCATTTTCGTAAATATAATCTTATTTATAACTATACAAGCTTTTTTCGCGACTACGTTCACGTGGTACAAATTTTCGTACCGTACATATTTGATTTGAATTTAAAAAATGCTAGCGGTAGTTAACGCGCATTTCTTTTATTAAATGTATAAATACAATTCTTTAAGGTTATATCTTCTACTAGGAATTGCGCTCGCTCGCTTCGGAAGAAGATTTTTTCAATGGTTTCAGACTAAACTAACTTTAACATATTATCCCACGGGAACAAAGCAGTTTTCTGGGATAAAACCTTATAATTATTCGCGGGTTTTAAACTTCGATTATGCCAAGTTTCAACTAAATCTGTCCAGTGGATTTTGCGTGTACCTCGAACAGACAGACAGAAAGGTAGACACAAGAAATTTAAAAATATGTACATATTTTTGTCTCTATATCTATAACAAAGCCTCCCTGCATCAAAATTTCCAAAAAACACTTAATGGACAGGATTGACCCAGTTACATTTTTATTATTACTGTAAATAATGAGAGACTTCCTTACGCTTGTCCCTTTCAAAGGTGTTTGCGATAAAAAAAGCGTTAATTCTTCGTCAAGATTCAGTTCATCACTGTACCAATTTGGCATAACAGACAGACAGAGTCACTTTCGTATTTATAACAGCAATAATGACAGGCCGGTTGGTTTAGTGGTTAGTGGACCTGACTGATACACAGAAGGTCGTGGGTTCGATTCCCAGCCAGGTTAAATTTTTCTGTGATGAGTACGAATGTTTGATCCGTGTGTCTGGGTGGATATGCATGTATTTAAAAATATATATGTACGTTTATCAGTTGTCTGATCATCATATCACAGGCTAACGCTTAGTTGGGGTCCGATGGCCGTGTGGGAGTCGTCTAAACATATTTATTATTATATAACTTGCTCCTTCTCTCTCCCTATTCCTCTTCCTCTTTCACACCCTTACACATTTCCAACAAATGATTATATCTCTTTCTTATGAGAGCCAATTCATTGTCTCTCTGAAACTGAGGAGACCTAGTATCCGCTACTTCACCGTCGTACGTCGTCGTCGTACGTCGTCGTCGTACGTCGTCGTCGTACCACTCTGCTTCAATGCGGAGGAGCAAACCCAAGTGTTTATGCCACTTGAAGGCCTCTAAAAGGACTTAACGATTACCTAAATATAAAAATAGGAACCAAATTTTCCTTAGGTGCCCTTGAAATTTTTATTACTAGCTATCCTGGATGAAGGTGAAATGGTCAAAGTGGATGACTTTTCTCCTCCATTGCTTAACTTTGCTTATCACTCACAATCCACAAGATTATGGTCGCATTCATATGTGAAAATCAAAGTATATCTTTCATGTACCGGCGCGCATCGACTTAATCCTTTATCCATTAACCGAACGGAAAAGCTTCCATTATTATTGAGTTAACGCTCAGTTTTTCTTTACATTTTCCAATTTCCCGGAGACTCTTTAGGAATGTTTTTGTAAAGCTGAGAGATGACAGCCACTCTGTTTAGGTATTATATCTTTGGGATTTCTGTACATCATAATCGTTGTAGCCCATAACTGTCACACTGCTGACCTTGGGCCTCCATTCGAGGGGTACAGGCCGCAGGCCGCGCTGCCCAAGTGCGGATTGGTACTTCACACCTTTGAGAAGTTTATGAAGAACTGGCGGCCACTAGACTACCCGCCATGCCATGATATGTAATGACATTGATATGTAATGACATTGGAATGGACAATGGTCCATTCCAATAAATATCTCCAACATGATTCGAAGAATACTCATTTGTCTCATAAATATATATCCTGACCTCTTCGCAAGCAGAGGAACTGCCAACTTAGGGGGTGAACGGTAATCAAGTGAGGCCCAAAGGGGGGGAAATCCAGGAAAAAATGTCATATATCATAAAAGGGCTTTATTACGATATGACGTGTATTTTTTTTCAAAATCAAAACACAAAATTTAAAACGATAAGCATTTCTTTACATAGTCATACTTAATATATACAAAAAAAATACTTGATATTGGGTGGGGAGGTTGTTCGAAACCTCAACACGTATCACCTGGGGGGTTAACCCCAATTTGAAGTTAAAAAATTGCTAACAAAAACACGTGATAATAACGTATAACATTAAAAATTCCTTTCTCAGATGGCCTCAAATAGTCTCAACAGTCTAGTGAAAATGTACAATACTAGGTGCCACAGGTAAAATAGTTTGTATGGTACAAACAGGCGGTAGGCGTAACTTCTAGCGCTACATTGGGGGAAAATCACGAACTAAAAGCTACACCATCCACCAGTAACAAAGCCTTTGTATTATTTTCACCAAAAATACTTTTGTTCCAAATATCAATATTTATTGCGAACACAAGGCGACGATCGCTGTACCAGCCTGCGTCAAAATATTGTACGTAAAAAATATTGACCAGTAAATACGCGTAATAATTCTTGAAAATACGGTGATAGCCTAGTGGTTAAGAATTCGGTCTCCTACTCGGAGGGTCCAGGTTCGAATCCTAGGGCACTTCTGAATTTTAGGAATTATGTGCGTTTTAAGCATTTAAATGTCACTCGTTATAACGGTGAAGGAAAACATCGTGAAGAAAGCTGCATGCCGGGGAGTTCGCAAAAACTCAAAGGTGTGTGAAGTCTGCCAATCGGTACTTGGCCAGCGTGGTGGACTATGGCCTTAACCTTCTCATTCAGAGAACAGACCCGTGCTCAATAATGGGCCGTGATGGGTTGAGATGGTAAGCGTAAAAATCATTTCTTCCAAAACTAATAGTGTATTGTGTGTGTGCACATAAGAAAACTCGAAACACGAAACACATAAGAAAACTAATTATATAGAACTTTAATTATATAGAAAAAAAACTTAAACAAAGACATCTAGTAAATAAGCGGTTCCTCAGTTATACTCGGCAAATACTTATTAATATTGTCACAAAAGATTTTATATTAAATGCTATGTACTGCTTCAATAAACTTCACAAGTACCACAAATCAAATATTTAAATAATTAATTATCAAAAGATTGAACGACTTGGCCCCACTTCTGTTGTTCTTTTCATTTCGTTAAACATCTAAGTAAGAAGTAGATTATATTTATACCCCGAATGGAATCCGAAAAGTGAACGAAATTCCCGGGAAATTTTCCGGAGTCTCAACCGAAGTTGGAATTAGAAACCCTTTATGTAAAGAGGATTTGAAATATTGGTTTACAGGGAACTTTGTGCTTAATTTAACAAGATTGTTGAACTTTAACTTACTCTCATATTATTTCTAACGATGATACGGACCCCTCTCTATAAAGAATGTACTTTTTTTAATTATAAACTTAAAATTTTAAATTTCTGTGACAAAAAAAGGCAGTGACCACTCAATATCGTGCAGCCTCTGCTTTTGTCGTCAGCCCTTCAAGCATGCACAAAACATACTTCGACGACGGGAACTTTAGTTACTCTAAGGAGTTACGCCCTTAATGTTCCATCGTCGAAATTATAAAACTTGCCCATTTTGTCTTACTATTTTAGAGACATGAAAGAAAACGAAAAAAGGACAATGCCGTGAACTGAGTGGGGTGGAGTTATCAGGTCAAAATATAATTAAGTTTTAAAGAGTAACCAAATACTACAGTGTGATTGTTTATAATTTATTTTAATATGACTTACTTACTTAATTAAGTCATATTGTCATTAACTTCATGGGCCGTGTTAAAAAAACAAAAATTGCCGTTTTACTGACTTTCATTACCATTGTGTTTATATTTAATCATGAAAACTTGTTAATGAGCTTTAAAACTGTAAGTTTTCCTAATGAAGAAAAAAATTATAATAAAAAAAAATAACTCAGCTTTGTTTTCTTAAAAAACAAATATTTTACAAAATAATAATATTATTAGCATTGAAAAAAGATGCAAATTATTATAAATTGATTCGTCAATAAAATATGACTGAATATATAGTTTTTTTTTAATATAATAACGTTTACATAGTATATTATGGTGCGACATCATAAAATTCTGTTCCGTCTTTAAAACTTCAGGTCGATAAAATGTTACTTCAATTCTACAAAGTAGCAGTGGTTCTAAAAGTTGAAACATACTTTAAGGAGATTAGGAACTTGTACCAAGTTCCCGCTCCGCTTGCCTACATTCACGATTTCCTTTGAAGAGTATTATAATATACTCGCATTTCCAACGTACATACAATAGTTACTGCTACCAGACTAACGCAGAAACCGCTGAATTCAAGTATTTCAGGCTGGAAATTTTAGAAGCAGTTTTACTAATATTGAATATGTGGAGACATCGCACAACACGTCATACGACGATGTTACGACAAAAACCTGAATCACGCTATCGGAGTTTTGTGCATTGTTAGCAAGTTACATGTTCCGACTCGCTCCGTTCCGTTCTCGCCATTCCGTTCTCCGTTCTCGCCTACGGGGAGATCTCTCCTTTGCCAAAAAAATATTTATATGGGTGATAGATTCCTTTTCTTTTCTTCCCCAAGCTCTAGCTTCCCAAGTCTATTTTTGTGCCAAATTTTATCAAAATTGGTTAAATTAGTAAGGCGTAAAAGCGTAACAGACAGATAGATTTCTTTACCACAGCAACTGCCTTGATAAGTTATAAACAAATAATAAACATTTTTGAAATTTAGACACATGGGGGAGATAAATTAGGGGATAAAAACTTCCACGAAGGGTAGTATTTATTAGAAATAAAAATTAAGAACAAAAGCTAAAAATATTAAACGATCAAAATCTCCACTTCATTGATTTCGTATAATAAAAACCTAAGAGCCGAAATATACCACTAGGTTTTATAGATAAACTGGTACCCCGAGACTCTGCGATTCTACATGGACATAATTATGTATGTCTGGCACGATGCCAGCCTTTTGCCGGCGTCCGAATCATTCGTTCATTCATTCATTCGTTCAGTTATATAGTTGTATCGTGGGGATATTTCACGATTTTAAAAAGAAAATTTAGTTTCATTATCGATTACATGACCCAATAGCGAGTGGGGGTGTATTGAAGACGATCAGTTTGTGCTATATACAGCTCGGGTGTCCACTCCCAGTGTGAGGGGTACGGGCCATAGTCCACCACGCTGACCAAGTGCGGAGTGGTGGACTTTACACGCTTTTCATAACTTTATAGAGATCTTTTAGGAATGCAGGTTTCCTTACGATGTTTTCCTTTACCGTAGCAAGTGATAATCAACTTCAGATACGCACAAAACTTTAGAAATGGGAAGTGAGAGTCGCAGGATTTGAACCCCGATGTACACACCATCGTTCAAACCACTAGACTATCACTATATCTGATACACCTGGGGCTACCTCACTCACCCCGCCTGGCTGAACGCCACTTATTGTGCTACTACCAAAAGGTATATATGATATCCATTTTGTATTTTACAAGGGCTTTTTATTAAGTTTACAGATTCCCTACTAATATAACTGTGGAAGTTTGTAACAATACATGGATGATACAATCATGAGGACATTCTTACTTTACACAAAAACTGCTGAATGGATCCGAATGAAATTTGGCACAGAGATAGATTGTAAGTGAAATAAATAAATATCTCGGGTCAACTCACACACGTCCATCTCACCCCAAACTAAGCATTAGCTCGTAGTATGGTGATCAGATAACTAATATACTTTTAAATACATAGTTACACACAGAAAAAATATATCACAGTAAAATTTGACCTGGGTGGGATTCGAACCCACGATCTTCGGTGCAGCAGTCAGGTTCACCAACCACTAGACCAACCGACCTGTCGAAAAAATGAGAAGCATTTATTTAGTTTTAGAAACCAAAACCTTACTTCACTGCAATCTGGAATAACAGGTGTTTTTATGAGCATACAAAGCGGGCGAAGCAGCGGGTGGAAGCTACTATAAATCAAAATTTCTTTCATTAATGTTTTAACGAAATCCTAATCGGTGTACTAAATCGATTCACGTTGTCGCTTGTTAACGAATAACTCTTAATGTTAACTGTTAAAGTCATTCATGGCCCCGCCTATACTCAAATAATTTATGAGGAATCGAATTGGTATGAATAAATTGCTAACTTAATACCACCGGGTCGACTTACGATGATTTATATGAATTTAAAGATTAATTAGTGTATGTATTTAGGAGTATACAACTTTGGTTCTGAGTACAATTACTTTTGATTGAGGTATGTTTATATTTACTGGCTGAGTAAATAACTTTTTTTTATTCTTTAGTGTTTTAATCAACTTCATTTAATACATAATAATAAGATTGAACATAGAATATATTTAAATAGTTTGTAATTCAATGAAGATGGTGTACATTCATGCGGACAGTATTTTTTGTTAATTTTCTATAGGAGGCAAAATCTAGTATATTCTTGATCGATTGATATAATAACACTTACCTGGATGAGTGTGTGTGTGCGCATGCTCTGCCGGAGGCTGCATGGAAGATAGCGCCGACAGAGGCGTGTATCGGGAGTCATCTTCGCGTGAACATCCCTCCTATGAAACCAATCATATCACATAAGCAATCCTTATAAAATAATCAGTGTATATTATATATATACTGTAGCAATAATTTTATATGTATAACTTATATCGTATGAAACAAGAAGTCATATTATTTGCACTCTCTCATTATTTGTTTGTAGGCTACGTAGGAGACTCATTGAATTGTACGCCGTCGAGGCAGGACCGAAGCGAGCCTATGTCCAAACACTTATTATCTTGTATCTCCCTTCCCTTAGTGTCCACAATAAGTATGTTTGACTTTGACTAAACAAACTATACAAAGCAATATATTTTTTATTTCTGCAATTTATTCCAAAAACTGATTTTGTACTACAGCAAAACTTTCTTATTTTCAAGCATAGTTGTAAAGAATATTCATGTTCCCGGTATCTATAGGAATATCTTGTCATGTTTTGAGAATTTACTAATCAATCAAACAAATTCAACTACTGTGTAAGAATGATTGACATAAATCATGAATTCGCTTTCTCTAAACGATAAACGATAAACGAAACTTACGAAACGTTAAAACAATAAACACCGTAATACATGATCCCGACGGTTTAGGGAAACATTAATTTAACACTTCAGATGAAATAATCTTCGTCAAGGGTATTAATAATACTACGACGATAGCTGCTTTTCGGAATTAAATCGTTTATACGATATTACGACCCAATTGGTTGACGCGAATCATAAATCCAAACCCGACATTAGGTGCTCGAGCAAAGGGTTTATTTTTCTTTGGAAAATTTTGGTACGTAACGCGATGAAGGATAATGTGCAGATGAGGACCCGAGGTGTGTTTACGTAGAACTTACTTCATTACCGGGTATTAATGAGGCCCGAAGTGCCTCCGGGTGCTGTCTTTATTACACCCAGTATTACACGCTCTAATTTGCCGACTTTTAACCGTGACAACATCTACGCTTGTGTTTAATTGTTTTAAGTTAGCGCGATAAAATCTTAGTCATGAAATTTAATGGAAGTTTCGTAGCGAGAATTGTTAATTTATAGGGGAATGTGTTATTTTCAAATTAATACGTCATAATGATAATCCTTTAAGAAGCTGTTATTGAAAATAAGTGTTTATGTTATTTATGTTATATTTGGTAAGACATGACTAAATCAAATTACCTTTTCACAATTAGCGGTTGCCGTCGTCTGAGTGTGACTGGTTGAAGATATACGATACTGCATTCCTGACACCGTACAAAATCCTTCATGATGGTGAGTGGAATAAACCCCAGTTATAGTGACATCTGTGTCTTGATTAACTATAACCTCTACTTTCTGCTTTCGATCAGCCGGTATGGGTTCTTCACAATCCTTATTGATATCTTCCTTTTTTACTTCCGACTTCACGCCGGAACTTATTACGTTTTTTGGCTTTTGGACAAACGATTCATCGCTGCATGAATCTGAAGTAGTATCGTCCTTATTTGACTTTGGAGATCTTTTTTCGTAGCTAGCTGCCAAAATAGCTGTAGCATTTAGACTAGCCATCCGTTTTTGAACCACCATGTCCTTTAGATCCATCATGACCTCATTCCTATTTCGTTTTTTCTTGGGTAGGTTAATACCACTTACCTTTTTAATTTTTGTAGGAGGCTTATCAGAATCCGATTTTGCCTGAGCAGTTTTAGTAATAACTTTTTTCTTCTCTATACTTTTTCCCTTGGATTCTAATTCGCTGTCTTCACTAGAAGATGAAGATTTGGGATCCCAATATTTACCTGCACTTCTAACAACTCCTCTCAGCGTTCTTTTTGGTGGACTGTCATCTGAGCTTTCTGAAGATTCCTTATTTTGTTCTTTTTTGGCTTCATATTCAGATTCTGATGTACTTTCCTGTTTATCAGAATCTTTTGACTTTGATTCTTTTTTCTTAGCTTGAACAGTTTTAGATGTACTAGGCATAACTGGTCTATCGATCGTTTTCATTAATCCTAGTTCTAAATGTGTTCTGCTTTCATTTTCGTACAAACAATGTACTTTAGCCAACGCATTCAACGAGGCTATTCTGTGTCGTTTTGGTCCCGTCCACATAGAGAGTAGTTTAAGCCTCCTTTTACTGGGTTTTTCATTACCTAAGAGCATACCATTATCTTTAAGGTCAACGAGGGAATCCTTGGAAAGTTCTTTTAATTCTTTAGATGTAGTTCTTTTAGCACCATCAGTAATTTTTTTATACTTCTTGTTTTTGTTTTTTTTTGTTTTTAACATATCGGATTCTGATGATTCTTTAGAATCATTATCATCATTTGATTCACCTACACTTTCATCTGACGAGGTATATTGTATAGCTGTTGTATTGAGTGAAAATTTTGAGGTATCGATATCTTCATCTGACAAGGTACACTTTTTCTGTTGCTTCTTGGCTTTTACTTGTTTTTTCTTTAGATTAGCTGATTTCTTTGAAGTTTCATCACATTTGGATGCTACCGGCTCTTGATCGAAGAATTTAATGGGACTAAATGGTTTGCCAGTAATACTTGATTTGCGAGCCACCATTTTATAAGACTTGCTCACTATTGGGGCAGGTTCTACGATGTCACTCTCTGAATTTCTAGCACTCGTACCTTCGCCAGCTGAAGCTGAATCTGATGTTTGGTGTTGATTCAATTGTTCAGAACGTTTATTAGCCTTTAACTGTTGAACAACTTCTTCAATTGGTCGATGTGGAGGATACTTCTTTTTTTCACCCTCAGATTTTTTGTCAACAACGGTTCCTTTTACTCTTGCTACAGGTCGCACTCTTCCAATTTTAGTTGGATTTCCAAAATCTGATAAAATATTTTTAGGTGAATCTACCTTTTCCGTGAAAGTGTAGACGTCTATTTCGGATTCCTGTGACACTAAGTCACTTGAACTCACTTTATCCTTGCCGATATCATAACTTTTTGTTTCAGATTTCATGGGTAAGAATCGTTCCGAAACACTAAGGTTCCCTTTTGAATTTTTTAAATACTTAATATCTACATCCAAGGTCCTAGGTCTACTAGAAGTAAAAAATTTTGGAGGTCTATCAGATTCATATTTAGGGGTGTCTAACTTGTAAGAATGAGAAGAAGTACTATTATTTAACAAAGGGTTGTCTAAGACCTTTTTGTTTTCGAATTTCAAATTCTCATTACTCTGATCCTCAGTTGTTTTGATTTTAGAATCAACAAAAGTGTCTTCTTTATTTTCTGGAGATATTTGTTGATCTTTAACATCAATTAAGGTGCTAGAACCAGTTTTTTCTTCTTTTGGTGTTTCTTCTTTTATATTATCCTCTTGTTTTACTACTGAACTCTTTTTCTTTTGAGATACCACACCTTTTTTTATATTTGCTTTAGCTTTACAAAATTTAGCTCCATTTTTCTTAACTGTATCTAAATTAATTTTGTACTTAATATCGCTATCTTTTATGTCTTGTTTAATTTTTGAAACAGATTTAGTTTTTCTTACAGTATTTAATGCCTTTTTGGAGACAACCTTTTTCGCACAGTGAACAGTAGTAACGTTTTTAGACGTATCTTTTTTCTCCTTGAGTTCTTTTTTGCACTTTTTCGTTGGAGAATCGCTTCTTGTTGAAACTGGTTTAGACGGTCCAGGCTTAGCTGTCTCGGAAGATGAATCGATTTTATCGTCAGAGGAATTATCTTCATCTTTTTGATTTGAAATCTCATCCTTAGCAGTATTTCTTTTGGGACTTTTTATAGATTTTGGTAATTTTTTCACTTTTTTTGGGGAAACCTTTTTCTTTGTAGGTTTTTTAATTGGATTTGTTTTAAAAGTCGTCAATTTACTTATCACTCCCTTCTTGGTGGACAACGGTTTGCTACCTTGCGAACGCATTGTCCGAACGTAGCTTGAAGATAACCGTCATTGATGGAATGATGCTGATCACGTACTTCACAATCTGTAACAATAAAAGTAAGTATTAATACTAATATTAATTCTCGAATGGTCTTATTTTCTAAATCATTTTAGAAAAAGATATATTCTACAGTTCAAACGGCCATTGCTTGGCTAATATTAGTTATCAAGTTTTAATAAAGGAGTCATTATAGCGTCTGCGTAAAAGAACAACTCTTGTGTTTACTTTTAGATTTGACTTGTGGTTAAATATGTTTTAAAACCTGTTACAAATAATATTTACGTACTAGAATTTATTTTAATTCTTTAGTTGTGATATTAATGGTTTCGGTAAACTAGACATAGGTAAACATGGTCTGTGCAATTGTTAATATTTGTAATACTAATGTAATTTTAACATGTTTAAATAAAGTCAAAGTCGACTGCAATATTTCAAGTTACGTACTAAGATCAAGACAATTCATTCCAGTCTTCTTTTAAAGTTTCAACCGAGCACTTAGAAAAACTTTATTGTGTGCGGGGAATGTAGTTGCCGCTCTGAGTTTTCTTTTAAAATTTATTTACAAAGCAAATTGAATTACAAGGCCACGAGAACTTGCAATTAAAAATATTTACAAAGTTGAATCAAGTGTTTATTGAAACTGAATATAAAACATGACTGTTGCTATTTTGAACTGATAATTTATGTTAAGTGTTTGCTGTATTTTATTCTTTATCATCAGAAATGTGGCTATGTTAAATACAAATAACTTTTATGATAATCTTGGGAAGTTTTAACGTGGCAGTAACACCTAAACTATTTAACTTAACCATATTTTGGCAAATTCATTATCATTATCAAATTTGTAAGTTAATCACCTCTTGCTTCGGTGAGAAGACAACGGGAGGAAACCTAAATCTTCTTTCTAAAGTTCTCGAAGGTGAGTGAACTCTGTCAATTCACACTTGCCCAGCGAGGTGGTTTAAGGCATGAACTTCTCACACTGTGAGTCAGACCACACTGACAAAGAAAATTAGTCAAGTATCATCAGCTTCGACCCATTGATGGCCCACTACTGAGCACGGTTCTCTCCTCATAATGAGGAGGCCTAGAGGTCAATCCATCACACTGTTCCGATGTGGATTGGAGGAAGGCTTAGTGGTCAACTCAAGTGTCGGAAGATTTTATGTTGTCCGAACGCCTCCAAATTAGATTAACGATTGTTATCTATCGATAACAACCCGGTCTGACGGCTTTACGTGCCCTCTGAAGCACGAAATCGCTCAAGAAATTTTCGCCAATAACGCTTACACATCCTCCTACCGACCGCACCCGCTTAACGTTTTCTTTTTTTAACTTAACTTTTTCCCTTACAATCAAAACAAAACGCTTTAAAGCTTATAGCAAAGTATAAATTAAGTATTAATTAATTAATGATAACAATTAATTAATCAACAATAATTTACAATCTAAAAGCAGGAATTGGAAACATAGAAATCCTATAAAAGCCGCTACATAAGCAGATACTTATTAGAGACGAATCGTTCATGTCATCAAAGACCAAACACAGTTCTTTGTTTGCAACAGTGAGCAAAAACAAGAGGGATAATCGTTTCCCGATAGCCGTACGGTTGACCTGAATTTAGTATGTGCCACTGCGGCTACGGGCACCCTGTAGGGTTACGGGAAGAGAACTTTACTATAGCATCGGTCATTTTACTGCTAGTTTGTTTGATATAAAAAACGGGCTAAGTACGAATCGGGTGTGTAAGAGCTGGGGTTTTACTGCACAGGTAGCAGAATTTACGTGTTCTTTCCAACGATATTGTATTAATAGAATTAATAATACGTTTTTTGCTGGTATTTTTTGTGATTCCACTGTTTACATACGGCGTCGTCAGTTTAAGTCGTCGTCAGTAACAGCCGAACCTCGCTGTGACGTAATATACCGAAGACAAAAAAAAAAGAAATCTTTCCTCTTTAGCATAAAAAATTACAAATATTAATATTATTAGCAAACATACAAAGTTAGGGCTTAGGCCAAACATGTACATTACTATTTTTTTCAAATATAATAGAATCGGAGACAATTTGGAGCACAGACAGCCAGACAGAGAGACACAAAGACTTATAATCGATCCCAATTTTTTTTCATATAATACACAAGGATCTCCAAAAAACCATAAGTCTTTAAAGCCGGGTTCCATTGTGACCATTGTTTCCGTTTCTGAGATATTTTCGATGGAACGTTCCCATTAATGTTTTATTTAAAAAAAATACTCTTTTTTGCAGATTTCTTTCCTCGACAAAATATCTTTACATCATAATAACGTGTCAAAACATCCAAATTATATATTATGACACAAGCCGCGCATTTTAATCAAACACAGCGGGTTCCATCGAATGGAAGATATATGAGTGAATGAAGAAATCAAGTATTTAAATTACAAGACTGGAGCTTGAGAATTATCATTGTGGTTCCATTCACTCTTTGAACGAATCTCTTGACAATTTTTCTCTTTTGAGTGGTGGAGCGTTCGCTGTATACTACAAGGGTGTTCCCAATTCACACCAGATTATATTGAACATGGCTTTTGTGGGCTTGTTGGGTGAATGCACTTTTAACCGACCACACAATAAAAGATGTGAAGTCTCTTGAAACTTATTTGACTGGCATATTGGTCTTGTGGCTCCCTTATCTTTGTGATGAAGAACCATTTGCCTTAATTTTTGGAGACAAAAATGGGTAGAAAACATGGACGACCAACAGGAAAGGAAATTAAAACAGAGTAAATTTAGTTTATTTTTAAAATGGCTTGAAACTTCGGGTTCTTCCTGGGACCAACAGTGGTCCACGGACCATCGGTTAAAAGCCCCTGGTCTATTGGTTATTAAAATCTGCCTATCAAGCCGGTGATCGTGAACTCGAGCCCCATCCAGACCAAACATCTCTGTGATGAGCAGGAAGCACGTGGGATCAGGCGTCCGTGTATGTGTTATTCTGAGGTATTTATTTATTGCTCCAGTACTGTCTTATTTTCTAAACCCGCTATATACCAAGTGTTTATAGCCCTGCGGCTGTTTTGAGACGGCATAAAAAGGGCTTCTGAAATTATCTTTGCCCACCCGTCCAACTACAAACATTGAAGCAACATAGTGGAGTATCCATCTAGGCCTCAGGAAAAGAGGAAAAGAGAGGAGAGAGAGAACTCCGAAGCACGGAAACTCTTAAATTTTTTTTTAAGATACCCATCGCCTACCAATCGCACTATTGTTTAACTTGACTAATGACGCAGTAACTATACAGGCCGCCGGGCTATAAACGCATCCATAATTATATTTAAACAGTAATTATCACAATTGTTTCGCCCCTTCGTTATCCTTCTAGTAGTTATTGAGTTATATACATCGCCCTCCAAGCACGCCGTTAGGAGCTACCCACACATGGGACACATATCCACACGCAATAAATTGTATCAGTAAACAGCCCCGATTGTTGAAGGAACTTTCTTTTTTACTTTCAATAAGTTGGTGCCACAATCTCGCCTCATGGTCCGATGTGGTCTAGATAGTGAAGTGCGCTAATTGAGCAAAAACCTATTCACTCGACTTGAAGCCAAATTACATTGTAAACGGGAATACTGACGCGGGCAACTTATTTCAGGTCTTCGTGGTACGCGTGATCAAAGAAGACGTAAAGCGCGATGTTTGTAGCGAAAGTTCTATGACAAAGGAATGGATGCCCGCCGCATGACTATCCCATTGCTGCATTGCTGGGCTCGGGTCTCCTCTGACAATGTGAAAATTGAAGGCGATGGTACCACGCTGGCCAAGTGCGGATTAGTTCACACACTTTCGAGAACCTTATGGGTAACTCTCACGAGTGCAAGTACTAGGCCGAGAGAGCTGGGTACACGAACTGTTTAAAAACACAAGCTTTAATGTTAGGTTCATAATACACAGAAATACACAAAATTTCATAACTGTATTGTTAACCCGTGAGTAGTTTGAAGCCAATCCTGGACGTAGTATCATGTCATGCAAGTCATAAAAATGCATTGACACCAGAATGCAAACCTTATGCTAAATTTGAGATCCGTAGTGTAAAAGGAAGTGAGTCTACTCAAGCTTTGCAAGATTTGACCCGTAACAAACAAATATACTAATATACAAACATGTACTGTAAGTTAAATAAAAGCTTGTAAATACACACGATAATGTTCATAAGGCCGAGCACTCGGCCGAGGGCACTGTCTCGCCACTCGCACGTGTGAGAGACCTATTATTCCACACAATGTTTTATCCATAATTATTTCATACATTGTAGGTTACCTACTATGTAAATTTAAATTCAGTTTCATATACGCACACATATTTTTTATCAAAATTATAAAATAAAAGAATGTCATCCATTTTAACATTACAACAAAATTAAGATTGTAACCGAATTTTAATAAGCAAATAACATTTATTGATATAAATTTATTAAGCTTGGAACCAGTTCAAGTTTTACATGCATACGTAACGATGCTGGAGCAATTTGTAAAAACACATTTGGAACCAAAAAATTGTTTAGTGGCACTTCTGTATTAACCTTAAGATGTTTGTTATAGTTAAACTATATTATTATTAAAATTGAATTTAACCAGCTATAATTTTATTATAAAAGTATGTATACATAATATAATTAAAGCTCTATCAATAACTTAACACAACATATCAGAATAATATCAGTATTTAGTAAAAAAAAATTGGCAAAAAACATTTTCGTAAAATAAAATACTTTTATCATTTTCGTGACACTCACACAGTGATAAATTTTGAATTGTACTAGTCGTGAAATTATTCGGAAATAGCCTGTTAAAATATTGTTGGTGAACGCCATATTTTGTATGTAGCTTTAATTGACCTTAAATATGATATTCGACGAGCATTGCATGAAATATTCATATTATTCATTTTGCCCATATCATTTTACATACAATATTATAACGAGGAAAATGTTGTTTATATGTAATGGATAAACTTAAAACCTACTGGGAAGGCCTACAGCACACTTCACCCCGCGGCGCGCCGTTCCAGAGCGGATTGGTAGCTTTTATTACGCCAAAAAGCCATCAAATTTTATCGATCGTTTATAATGAAAACTTGCTGTCGGGATATACAAGTTTCCATTTTTCATATTAGCGAAATCAGTTTTAATAATAATAACATAAAATTGTTATTTTATTATTATTATATTATCAAGTTTAATATTGTTATTACATTATCAAGTTTTGAAATCGGTCCAATAATTATTGAGTTTAAAGGGCTTAACTAAATAAAGAAATCTGTCCTTCTTTTATAATATTTTCTACCGTGTAACACAATCTCGTCACTTCTAAATACTGAATGTATCTTGTATGTGCAAACTTGCAAAAGCTAAAATGCTTGTATCGCGACAGAAATGACGTCATTTCCGCCACCGTCGGTCGCACGATCTACTAAACGCATCGCAACTGGCGTTCAATTTGTATCTGCTGCAGTTCCAATTTAGAATTACATCAAAGAATAAAGTCAATTGTCGACTATTTTCTCACCTTTTATCGCGAGAGCGTGTGACTTGTACGTACTACAATATTGACTTTGTTTTTTCGATCTTGATCATTTTAATGTCCGACAATATGTTTACCTTCGCCTTCAGGGAACGATAACTGTGCAATATGAAATTGTGCTTCTTTTTATAATAAGTATTTCAGGTTGAACTACCTCAAGGGAGCGACAACTCATAAAATATTGAGTTAAACCATAAAACAATTTAAGAGACATTCGATTTACGTCTTTTATAACATATACAAACACTATTCGTGAATCTGACAGTTAACCCTTTCTGCTTTCCATTTTCACTTATCTTGCTCGACTGACGGAGCCAGCAAGGTACACACGTACAATTCACACAAGGCCACTTGATCTCAACTGAACATTACCTAGACCTAAGTTGATTAGACAAGTAATAAACATAAATTATAGAAATATATTTCTCAATAATATTTCTCAATATATACTACATATAAATATATTTTTTGTTACACGGAAAAGCAAAACAAACAACTTAGTTCATGACAGAAAAAAATGTTCTGCGTGTCGATCGAACCCTGAACCTCCAATTCAACAATCAGAATCACTACCCACTGGACCAACGGGCTTGTATACTATTGTCCCCACAACTACTGGCATCGCATATTTGCCGACACAATATCCATTTGTACATTTAAAATTCATTTCAGTTTTGATCTCAAATTTTGCATTTCACAGCACATAATTAAATTCTGAAGACCAATATTCGTTTATTCAATGGCTGGTAAATTATAATACACTTTGAAATTCACTCACAGTCCACTACAAACTGCTTCATAAAATATATTTTCATTATTATGGAATGAAAACGAGGGCTTTAAGACAGGATGAAATCATAACTCTTTTACTAAGATCGATGTCCGTGTACCACCTCATCTTTATGGCTTTAAAACAATAATGGCCCACTGCTGAGCACGGTCCTCAAACTGAGGAAGCCTAGAGCATACTCCACCGCGCAGTTAGCTGATTCTGGGACCGTAATACACAACTTCAATTGTATACTAAGGGTGCATTGCTGGGTCTGCGTTAGTAACAGATTGTGTATAAAGGGCCTAATACCTGTCATAATAAATATATACTAATATTATAACCCTTAACAGATGCTATCATTCGTTGTACGGGCGAGAGTGTTTCCATGTGTCATGTTGTCCATGGCACAGAGAATCTTAATGCGAGGGTATGAGTATGTCAAACTTCTAACAGTTATTTGTACAGTATCAGTAAGAACGGTGAAATCTACCACTTAACAACTAACTGCACGAAACATTAAACTTAACTCATTATGAAAATGTTCTTAACAAAGTTTTCATTGGTCGCATAACATTTTCAACTGAGGCGAACTTGTTTAAAATATATGTTTATACAAAACAAATTGTTATACTAATTTTCGGTAGATTGCCAGTGACTACTAACTTCATTCAAACTAATTTGCTTGCGACATTAAATATTTATTACTAGAACATTTAGTTTCGGTAAACTACAAATATTGATAACAGCGTTGCTAGATAATATTTTTTTTGTCGGAAGTGGGACATAGTAAAAAAGTATATAAACAATAGTTTTAAAATATTTATCTTTTTCTTCGAGTATTTAAATTACGTTTACGTTACGTAGACGTAGAATTGTATTTTAATAAATATATGATATTTTAATTCACATTTCCCCTATCGTCAGATATTTGAGTCTTCTTAGTCTCCTGAAAACGGTCGAGTTATCCCCAAAGACGGGACTGAGCCTGTTCCGCGGGACGTTTCATTTAGATTTAAAAAATCGGGACTTCGCGCCAAAATCAGGACGTCTGGCAACGCTGATTGAGATATTTACTACCAGAAGCTACGAGCCAACGTCTGTCCGTCTGTCTGTCTGACACATTTTTAACCAACTTCGAAAAAGGAGGAGGCTCTATGTTCGATTTGTTTAAGACATGTACACTGACTACTGGAAGACGGCTTGATCGAATTAGATGAGTCAAACATTATTATGTCAAGGTCGAGTTCTAGTTCATCACGATTTTAAAAATGTTGAAATTGATTCAGTACCGTACAAAAAAATATTAAAAATACTGTTGAATTTGATACATCGTTGAAGGAGGAAGACGGGGCTTTGAGGACATCTATGACATAGTGATAATTACACATAGACATATACCGAAAAATATTGAGCAGTATAAAATAAATATTCCTTTAAAAAATGGAAACTGAGTCCAAAAAATCGAAAAATAAATGAAGTCGGTCGCACGTTATTAATACCATATTAAAAATGCTACGTGTTCAATTCAACAAACTACGTGTCCCGTCACGTCACATCACGTGCCTTGCGTCGAAAGCTCGGAACTTTGTATTATCAAGTTCCTTGAATTAGTCTGGCGCCTGTTTATATCCAAGATAAACACAGATCTTCTCATCAGCACAAATATGGACGACAATGTCACGGTTGTGAAAAACAACATTACATGAAATATATTTAAGTATAAGTTTAGTTTCTCTAATTTAGTATCTAAATCTATTTAGAAGTAATATTAATAATGGCTTTGTACCCTGATTCATAAAGATTATCAATAGTGCAAAAAAAGACATCTTACGACGTAATAGCTTTTCAATATCACAATAGGTACGAAGGTTTTTAAAAATAACACAAACATTAAATTTAAAAATATGTATTATTTTGATTCAAAAATTGTTAACAACATTAGTGCAGATGAGAAAAACGGAGTATCGTATTTTATTTTGTGTTCATCATTAAAATCATAGTATGAATAGAATAACATGTCTGCGTCGGTGTTGCCACGTAAGTACGTTGTGGGAGTCTTCAAGAGAAGAGTGAATAGGTATTTACTAAGTTAGTGTGTCCAACATCTCAGACATCATCACAACTGTACATCGGGTGCGATCGATCTCAAGGATTAACTCTACGTAAAAAAAAGTCTACTTGCTTTTTTACTTGACACGCCGTAGTGGAAGTGTGGCTTTAAACTATGAGGTACTCACGATATAACATTTGGTCCAGTTGCATGGCTCAGGGTCACGGCGGAGCTCGCGAAGACATACATCGTGAGTACCCGATAACACTCAGTCCACGATGAGTCGAGTATAAAATCACAATAATCACCTTAATGTGTTATGTACAGTAAGCAAATTATTAGTCGATTCACTACTAACCTCGGACCCGTAAACTTAACCCAACGTAAGGTCGTAACATTGAATGCCGTGCGGTTGCATATTCTCAACTTAATGTTTTGTATTTATGATAATCGACATGACAGATTTATTGACATATACTATGTTTTAGGCTTCTGTGTAGGTTTAAGGATCCGGAACCGAAATTAACACTGATAATTCTATTAAATATTCGTTTCTTCCTCGTAGGAACAAATAATAATACATGTCGTGAACCCGAAAGACCTTAAAAATCGGTCGGGTCGACAACCTTTTGTTATATGAGGGCCACAAATGTTATAAGGATATTGGTGCGGGCCACTCTTCGAATAATCCCGACGACGACACATAACATG
>DWJZ01001856.1:0-21509 GCA_018249125.1 Asbolis capucinus
AAACAACGAAAAAATTAATGGGGATAATATACCGCCTTGTGGCACGCCTGTTTCAAGTGAAGTCCATTCAGAGGTCTATCTTCTATTTTATCAAATGGGGTTAAAAATATACCGCGTTAAATATCCCCTATCTATCTCTCACTGATCCAAATTTCAAAATTGATAGAAAACATAGAAATTTTCAACTGCTTCAAGTCTTTTCTTGCAATCTTGTCAGATTGTATTTCCCTATTTCACACCCGCACTGCTCTACATTTCAAAATCGCAAGTAAAAAATACAAAACCTAGTCCGTCTTTTCTTTCAATAAAAACTTCAGTCAGTGTTCTTTCTAGTGTATATTTGTATAAAGCTCCATTTAAATCGGTTCAGTAGTTTTGGCGTGAAAACGTAACAGACAGATACAATATTAGGAAGAATGTAGAACAGGTCTTCCTCATCGATAAGGAGGCCTAGACCCTACTCCACAAGCCTGTGGATTGGTGGAAGATTTTGTGGCCAATCCCAGTATTACGTATTTTAGGTTGCCCAAATGAAGAGGTACTTATAACCTAACCTAACCATAACAATTATGGGCCAACGCATGGCTACAATGTTCAAACACGGTCGCAGTGGCCCTTGGGCTTAATATTCCCCCTTCAAATGATAGCGGGCCAACGCCTTTACGTGCCCTCTGAAACGCATAAGCGCTCAAAAAACTGTTATCTAAAATTTTGTAATACTTTTAAATGGTTTGAATAATTCCGAATAAAAATAATAAAATTCCTGTTTTATATTTCCAGGCAAGCTGTAGAAAAGGAACCATTACTTCTAGAAGCTTTTGGACAATGCCTGCCCTCAAGGAGACATGCTGTAGCATTTATGAAGACTTTGAACATTAAATAATACTATGTCTAAACTATTAGTTGCAATAAGCTATGTATGTAGGTATAACAATCTTTATAAGTACAAAGGAAACAAGAGATTTCTTTTGCAAATAATTTATTTATACAAACAAATTATACATACCTATTCATATTTTCACTTTATTCTAATTTTGGTATTTTCTACTTATGCCCGTTAGATATACATATTTTGTAATTTAAAAGCACCCGTAAAAATATTTAGTAAAAAAAACATTCGTACAATTTTTTACGACACAAATCTTTTTCATTAAATATACTTATATAACAGTTGTTACAACTAATTAATAACATAGCAAAATAAGTTAATAAAAGTTAACATACACTGAGTTTACGCCAGCGCCATTTTGGACACCGCCGTTTAGGGAGCGCCATTACAGAATAGTTATTTAAAGCTTACGTATAGCTGGATTTCAACTTGTCGTTACTTCCATAATACATAGAACTGATTTTCAGTTTTTTTTAAGATATATCGATGAAGAGTGCCTGAAATATGGTTTTTAAGAAATTGTCTTTAGCCGTTTTTTAATTGAACAGGATTTATGGCACAATATTTTTGCGTATATTTTAAAGTGGTGATAGACCGGTGGTTTTAAAGCTGGTCTCTTGAACGGAGGCCGTGGGACTGAATCCTGCGGCGCGCATTTAATTTTCAAAGTTATGTGCGTACCGGGAGTTGATTATAAATCACTTGCTTTGATGAAGTAAAACAACGCAAGGAAGCCTGCACTACACAGAGTTTTCCATAAAGTTCTCAAATATGTGTGAAGTCTACCAATTCGCACTTGACCGCTTGCACTTTGGCCTGTAGTCCACACGTTGTGAGAGCTCGAGAGCAGAGACCAGTAATGGGAGAGCTATGAGTCGCAATGATGAATGATTTTGACGTATGTAACAATATTTCTAAGACATTTATTTATGTCTCATATCCCAGGCCGGTTGGTCTAGTGGTTAGATAATCTGACTACTATACCGGAGCTCGTGGGTTCGATTTCCACCCAGGTCAAACTTTTCTGTGATGAGCAGGAATGTTTGTTCTGTGTGTGTAATAGAAATATCTATTTTAGTATGTATTTAAAAGTATATACATATGTATATGTTTATCAGTTGTCTGATCACCATAGTACAAGCTTCACTTTGACAGTTTTTTGACAGCAGAAAATAATGCCTTAGGCGAATTAGGTGCCTAGTGAATTAGGCGCCTAGGAGGCTATGTCGTTAGTTTTACTAATTAATTTAATTATTACATTTTGGATACTTCGTTTTTTTATATTAAACTGTAAAATGTTAGTTAAAGTTTCAGTCGTGAGCATCGCAGCCAGTGTTGATGAAATCATTCCACACGCAGCCCGCTTCGAAAGGAATTAGCTTGTAGATATACTGGAAAGAAAAGAAAATCGCATTAAACTGGCCTGTTTGTGTAGTTAGCGAACCTGACTGCTACGCCGGAGGTCGTCGGTTCGATCCCCACCAAAAGTCAAAGTCAAAAATCATTTATTTCGTGTAGATATTTTTATTACACTTATGAACGTATTTTTTTTGGAATCAACCATCGGAAAGATGCTATAATAAAGAGAAGACACGGCGAAAGAAAGTCCTTGGCACATCTTTTGAAAACAATGCCAAATTACTACTCCACTACACCCAGGACAGTCTTTTCTGTGATGAATAGGAATATTTGTTCTGTGATTCTGGGTATATAAAATATTTATATAAGTATGCGTTTAAAAATATACTATGTTTATCAGTAGTCTGAGCACCGTAACGCTTAGTTTGGGGTCAGATGGCTGTATGTGAGTTGTCAAAAGATATTTATTTAACCTTACTGATCCTATCGAATTCATACAAGATTGTTGCCGAGTTATATTATGTAATTATGTTATAGTATGATGACATTTAGTTACTGTATGTAAAAAACGATGTATTCTAATTGCACTCCTGTGCTTCGGAAGGCACGAAAGCAATTCCGGTTTATCGTCAAACGATAGCGTTAAATTTTAACCCGTTATGTTATTCGTTATTGTAGTGAAGGAATAACTGCTGCACTCAGAGATTTTAAGTGTTACTTAAATCGGTCCTTAGTATCTACTGAACTTTTGTAGATTTTCTGCTAAAAATTTAATTAAGTAAGCATTAACGACTGAGTGTATCTGTAGTGTAATAAATAAAAAATAGGGATGTTAATTTGCTTTTTTTAAATTTTATTATATATAATTAATCGTAACCAATTTTATACAATAAAATCCAAAAATGCTTCAGTTACGTGCATGGTAGCTGAATATTGTGGTTGCAGTATTAGCGCCTAATTAATAAAGTGAACTAGGCTTTGCCCGCGGCTTCACCGGTGAGTGCTTTGATAAAAAGTCTATGTGTTAGTTCAAACTATAATATATTCTTGTACCAAATTTCATTTAGATCAGTGGGTTTTGCGTGAAGGAGTAACAAACCAACCATACATACTCCACCATGCTGGCCCAATGTGGATTGGTTAGCGGGGTTGGCCAACCCAAGTGTTCAAAGTAATAATGCTGCCTGAAGGGCTCTGATGATGTGCGACATGGTTTAACAACTGTCATCTAGATAAAAACATACGGCTCTACGTGCACTCCAGGGCACGAAACCCGAAAATATACTCAAAAATCCTTTTTTCACTTTACCTTGTCCGGGTTTAACAAAACTTAAGTCATACGCATTTTTCATAAATTAAAATTCCATCAATAGACGCCGAGAACACCAGCTACATTCCAACGCCCTTAAATGCAATAAATGCCAAAATTGTTAGTAATAATTCCATTAATACTAATTTGATGAAACTATCAAAAAGCAATAAAGATATTTATTAAAAATTAACACTAAAGAAAATAAATCACTCTTTATTTTCATACCCTGTACTTTTTCATATGGCTTAAGAGTTTATTATTTCTTATCAGAATTAATAATTATTCACTTACTGAGAAATCCTTCTAAATAAATAACTGACTAGCGTAACAATTTTTATTACCTTTATTACCCACGGTATAATTTGCAAGAATAAAGGTGGCAACCCTAATTTTAATCTTTAAAGTTATTGTCGCGTAGATTCAACTGCTAACGAATTTCGACGCAAACTGTCAGAGTTAGTGGCTCTGTGGGAAAAGGTCGGACGATCGAAGCGGAGGTTCATGTATCGAACCCCAAGTTTTATGTTGGTTTTTATAGTTTATAATTTTATACGGAATGGAAATTTCTAGATTAATCTAAAACTGGACATTTTATTTTTAATTCAAAATCAAACTAAATAGTTGAAAACGCGGGGTCAAAGCAACTTTTTATCCCAAACAAGTGACTCCTGAGTCTCGTGAGCGCGCGGGGTTTTGGAAAATCGGACTTTTTTTCTCGGGTCTTGGCTCGGGAACGATGGGACAGTTGGAACAAAAAGAGACAGTCTCGTTCTAAACGGGACGTGTGGTCATTTGTATATCACATGTACAAATATTATAGTCGATGTACACTGCGGTCCGCGACTATTATTAATTTTATTTTTATATCCAAGGCTTACGAACAATTACTACACGATCCGAGAGTATACACTAGTTAGTCTTAAACAGAACCAATAACGGGCACACCCCCGCTTTAAGAAAACAATGTACCAATATTAAACGGTTCACAATGATGAGACCGCCGCCGCGCCGCCGGTCAGCCCTGCGAGCCGCAGGTGTCGATGACGTAGCTGCGGCCGCTGATCGCTGGCTGTTGAGGGCGGCAGCTGCAGCAGACACCCACACTTCACTTAAATCTCAACGGAGTCTACAACACTACCACTCTCTACAATTTGATGGGGAATCTGACAGCCATTTATAAAACAGTTAAAATATCTATAATACAACAGATCACTTGCTGTACGCAACTAATAATTCGGTGTTCGCGTCCGATCACTTTTTTTATATTCAATAAATGAGCAATCCCGCCTGATGGTGAGCAGCGATGTGATCTGGGTGGTGAAGCGCACTAATTCAGCAAAAGCCTATTCACTCTTGTTTTGACGACATTTACATTGAAACCAAATGGAAGCACTGACGCGGGTAACTTATCACAGTCTTTTGCGGTACGCATGATAAAAGAAGACGCAAAGCGAGACGTTTGTACTGCGGAATGTGTACGACGAAGGGACGGGTGCCCGCCGTGCGCCGGCTTGCTCGATCATGACAAGGGGATGGGGTAATTAAAATGTGCAATTCCTATAGGTACTTTATATAATGTAAGAGTGAAGTCTTCAAGTCAAGAGTGAATAAGCTTCTAGCAAGTTAGTGCGGTTTACCATCGAAGAATTCATCGCCACTTACCATCACGTGATATCGTATTCGAGCGCTAACTTTGCTAAAAAAAAGTTATAGTGCGAGTTTTGTTCTATTTCGAGTATTATATGAGCGCGGCTTCTTTCTTATAAAACTGCATCCTTATCCAAAAAGTTGTAAATGGGAATTCTTAAACAAATTATGAAACAATCTCATACTTAATATATGTATGTATCCGGAGGCCAGGCTACGCTACACGCCATCCCTGATGATGATGATAAAAATGATTCTGATTGTTAGATTTTTGACCTAAAGAGCCCTTAACATACAATGTTCAGTGAACCTGGCGGTCCAGTATTGTAGGGAACAACTTACGTAATAGCTACAGAAATGTAATGAAGCGGGCACGGGCGCCGCGCTCGCAGCTCGCGCGGAGGGTTCATTCCCTCCGCTGCTAGCAACCCGGTAACACATCCAACTCTAGCATTCTTTGCTTAGT
Source organism: Asbolis capucinus (assembly GCA_018249125.1). Classification (NCBI taxonomy): domain Eukaryota; kingdom Metazoa; phylum Arthropoda; class Insecta; order Lepidoptera; family Hesperiidae; genus Asbolis; species Asbolis capucinus. The sequence goes on from DWJZ01001856.1 coordinate 5,674, forward strand.
TCATTGTCAACCTCCTGCTAATAACAATAAGGAGAGCAGAAGGTAGGTGCGGGTCCGCTCCTCACTCTCCCGGGCCCCGTTCGTTCAAAATCCACCTTTATTCGTAAAAGAAATAAAGCTGTCTTCGTGGTGAGACGATTTAAGTGATGTGTACGCCATTGTTGGTATTCAGAAATAAATGGAATGCGCCTATTGGCTTTGTTTTCAGTTTGCATGAATGGAGTTTGGGTGGAGAATGCCCCGGGAAGCTGCCGTCGTTCAGGATTCACCGGAAAAGTTATTTAAAGACGGTGTTCTGCCAGCTGTTAGTGTGCTTTAACTCATACAATCACTTGTTCAGAGCCCACAGCTCGGATACGGAAGTGCCTCGGTCTGCGAGCGCTCCTTGGTTCAATGTAGCTCAATACATATGTCACATCATTTATCATCGCTTTTTATCCATGTTGAATATGTCGTTTGGTAAATATCCATGTCATATTAGTAACATTCAACCATATTAGTAAATATTTTTATCTATGGAATTATATTGGGCAATATATTATGAGCAACCGCAAAGCCTTGTTGTTCTGTTATTGTTACGATCAAATTGATGAATGGTGTCCTAGGCGTATGTCACTAGCGTAAGCTCATTGATGAAGCCGGCGGTGGTGTGGCGAGTGTGGCGAGTGTGCCGAGTGTGCCGTCAACATGCCCGGTACCGAGCAAACCACAACACACTTACTGAATGTAGATACATTAACAAACAGTGGACTTTGTGTTACTCCAGTCTATAATCTATCTTATTTTATCCAGATCGGTTCAGTCAACTCTTGTACGGAACCTCTCGCTACCATTGTCATCGCTTCTGCTAAGCGTGCAGTAGGTTCAGTTGCAGGTTCAATTACAATGATTTATGGTTTTGGTTATCTAATTGTTGATAATCCAGTACTACTAATAATATGTTCCATGTTTTCAAGACAAAATTTAAGCCAACTATTGCTGTAAATGTAACAATTGTAAACAACATATATTTACATACAGAGCTCTTGTCGTCGACCTTGTAAGGAATCTAATATGATTGGTACTAACCGTGACACACGCTATAAAACTATTTATTGGTTGTCACTTGAATTGATGATATAATTTGTATAAATGAGTCCGGAGTGGCGCTATATTTGGTCCAAGAGCCGTATATTTGTTCCGATATGGTTCCTGGTCGATAAGCTCGGCCGGTCGTCGGTCGCCAGCCGCCAGCATTAGATCACGCCGCCCACGGCAGCCCACTCGCCGCCACTATATTAGGACTTTCTGCATACGTTGACAACATTCCGATGCTGCGGCGACCAGGTATCGTTAATGTTCCGATGAGCAGCGAGCCTGCAGCCGCCGCCGTAGCCAGGGCTCCACTTTAACATCGAAGGGGTTTATGACAAATTAACCAACTTAACCCATTTCCATGGAACCGTAAGAGTGTACATATGAATATTATCTCATCCACCCTTCATTACAGTTGATTCCTCGTGATCGCAACTCTTAACTGTTCCTCTGCTGGGCTCGGAACTCGTCTCCAGTAGCGGTACCAAGAGTCATGGTAAAATATTTTATTATTTTCGTGTCGGTGCTATATGCCTACTATATATTAGGTATGACACAGTTTTCTTTTCAGTTGCGAGATGTATACTGCATAAGCAGATGGTATGTCCTCAAAGAGTTTAATATGCGTCATGCAAATGAGTTGTATAAATTAAAATTAGCAGAGCCCCCGTCTGTCCTAGTTCAGTGCCAACAATGGGACGAGGTCCGCCTCGTCAGGAGGGCAGCCAGTCGGGTAACGCCGCCTACGTCCTGCAACACCTGGGATACTGGTTTGTACTTGTCAGTTTTAGACACAGGCGTTTGATGGATGTTATGAGAACAAAGGGCATGATTGCAATATTTCGTAAAACATATTGCACTCCAGTTGTGGGCCGAGCCTCGTTTCAGATGGAGTGACGCTCAAACGATGCCATAGCCTCGTCGGTATGAAGGGCTACCTGAGGACCGCGAGTGTCCCGTGCCCACGGGGCTAGGACACTTGATCACAGAAAAATCTCTAGTGATCGCTCGCTCGAAAATTCCCGTTTTGAATAGTCAGTGTTATAATAATGACAACATAAGTCAAAAATAAAGAAACATTATGTCCGTAAGTAACGCTAAAATGCTACATATTTTGGACTAATAACAAACCGAATAAATTACATCGCAATCGATTCCGGTCAAAATACGCCTCGCTCACATTAACACTTGCACATTGTGCTCCCATTCATATTGTGTCAGTCAGCACGCACGTAACACATTATCTCATCATACATCATCATCTTGATTAAAGATCAATATATGTATATTAATGTTGTACTGCTTCAATCACCGTCGCGTGGCGTATCTAATACAAGCTATACTGCAGATGACACTGAGGAGACAGACGGACGATGGCCACTGATAGGTAAACTTGGTTCATCGTTCTTTTATTTTAATTATTGTGGATGTCATTTAATTAAATCATTATTATATTAAACTGACTCAGACCAATACTTTGACATATTTCGTACAGTTGTTTAATTATTAATTATTTCGTACAGTTGTTTAATTATTATAATGTAACATTTTGACTTGTAATGTAATTTAAAATTTATAGAAGTTAATATACAATAGCCATTATGTATATTGCATTAATCTTTTTTGTGACTACTCTATCGAACCGGGGCATCCTGTTATGTTAGATGTAATTTTTGTTATGATAAATAAATACATATTTGACTTTTTACTAAAGAAAACCGTCACAGGCTCATCTCTCCGAAATGAGCGATTCGTACGGAACTGACACGAACCCCAGCAGAGTTAACCGGAAACTAACATCCCCAATTCCACACACAAGTCTAATAATAATCTAGATATGTGTGTGTATTGCAGTGGCCAGTTGCAGCAGGGCGCAGCTCCCACCCACGGCGACCAGCGGCCGTCGTCGGCGAGCAGGCCGTTAGCATGCGCGGCACACCGCACGCGATTTATGTTTCGCATTACTATTAAATATTCGTGTTCCGTAAATGCATATCGCTAATTAAAAGTGCAGTCTTCCGCTTCTCGTCAAGCCGCATACAAATGGTCGCCACATCCTCAATTAAATGGTGATACCGTCAAATGTTTATTTATTGGAAACTGTAATACTCATCTCCGGAAATTACATGACGTGGATACGGAATGGAGTACGCAAACACAATCTATTTCTATGCATTTTCTGCAAACATGAAAACCCTCCCCTTGTGTCTTTAGTGTTCTTTAATTCTTCCGAGGTGGTAGCGTCGTTGAGTGGCGCCGCTGACGACACATGCGGTGATGACATCAGCCGAGAAGCAAACCTACGTGTTTATTCGATAATGGCCCTGCCGCCAGCCGCCAGCCGCCAGCCGCCAGCCGCCGGCCGCCAGCCGCCAGCCGCCAGCCGCCAGCCGCCAGCCGCCAGCCGCCAGCCGCCTCCGCTGCGCCCACGCCGCCAGCGGTGCCGATGTGTAAGGGCAGGCGAGCTATCTGCTTCTCATTCAGCATCATCGACGAGCTGTTTGCTGGCTCACTCAGCCTTCGCGGCACCACACAATGTACGTGGAATAGAAAGTGTATGTTAACGTGTAGGTGAGGTATCACTTTTGAGTAATATTTAATTAGATTATAAACCTAGAACGTTGGAAAAATATGAAATCTACCAACAGTTTTCATCCACTATTTCATCCCTCCCGCAGGAGGAATTTAGAAAACCTGAATCGAAGACGACGATCTCTCGAACGAACGATAATTTTTACAACTGCATATTAAACTACAATCTTTCATACCTTATTTAAAAAATATAAAAAGTGGCATGTGTTCTACCTAAACTTCTTGTCTATCTTTGTATGAGTTTTAACAAAATCGATTTAGTGGTTTAAGCGCAACAGAGAGACGAAGTCACTTTGTAATTTATAATTTTAGTAATATTCATTTGTTACACACATGTGGTGGAGATATAGGAATATTTTTTAAAGTGGTAAATATTTTTACAGTAAAATTTCCTACACCCTCCTAGTAGCTTACATAAGTTACGTCAGTTGTGGTAGTAATCGACTATACAAATAATTAGTAACTGGAACGGCATTATTAGTGAAGTCATTCGCAGACCGCTCCACCTGAAGACCGGACGCGGTGAACCGTTGGCCGGGCCCGAACGAGCCCGCATCGGTATGCGCGAGGTCCGCCAACAGAGCCCTATTGCGATCTCTATTACTATTCCGAACAGCTGAACACCTCGCTGAGACGTTCTCTGCCCGTGTGTCACTAGGCCGCGAGCCGCTTGACGCCGCTACCAGCTTTCTATACCGGACCTATTTAATTATTATCCTGTCGTTAAGTAACTTTCTCGACCTAAGCTGGACTTTATATATTCCCCAGTACATAAGCCGCGGCAGTGCGGCCGACAGCTGGTCGACACCACCGTCTGTGATGTGACCGTCATCATCGTCCATCCATTCAACATGCTACCCGATTGCAATTTTAAACGTTATTAAAATTGAGCCCGATGTGGCGAGTCCTGCTGTTGTCGTCCAATATCAACATAAGAGCCACTTATTGTAAATTGCCAACATTAAGCGTAGTAAGACCGGGAGTGTACAAACGTTTATTTATGTATTGTATAAATGTAGTACAAAGTACGCTTCCGACCATAAACAGTCAGAAATGGCGGACCATTCATCAGGTGGGATGCGACCATCTTTCAGAGGACTAAAATAGGATGGCGTTAATGTCCACTGGGATGGACTAGATGGCCGTTAAGTTAACTCTACACTTGCTCCCATGACGAACTGTTCTATCTAGTATAACTGTAAAGCAATCTATACTAGTAATAAATTTGTAACGAGGTCAATTTCGTATATTAAGTATTTTTGAAAATTTTGACGCAAGGACGCTTAGATATAGAGATCAAAACAACAGTTTTTGGATTTATTATCTATCTGTCTGTTCGAGCTTCACGCAGCAACCACTGGACACATGTAGATAAAACTTGGTCGAAACTATTCGCAGTTGAAAGCCCGAGAATGGTCATAGGATATGTTTTATCCCAGGAAATGGCTTAGTTCCCACACGATAACAGGTTCATACTAGTATGGCAACTCTGAAACCAATGGACCAATTTAGATGAAATTTACCATGTATGTGGCTTATGCAAGGACAATAATTATAGGATACTTTTTGATATGTTAAAATTAGAATGGCAAGGCTAAAACAAGCCGCCAACTGTTAAGAAGCGAAGCGAGGGCAATTCCTAATTTGTGTATATATTGTGTAAAAGTTTACTAGAAACTTCGTTGTGATTGACTGAACCACGTTTCCACGTATCAAATATCAAGATGTAACAATATCAAATCATATATTTTGTCAAGTTTTGTCTAATACAAATACATAGGTATGTTATTATAATATAAAATATTTACTTTCTCATTAACTACTTTACTCGGAGTTTAAGGTAAAACAATAATACTTAAATTTTAAATATATATATTTCAATCTAAAAATGACAATTGTAATATATTAATTGTTTCTATAATTATTGTAATGACACTTTAATTCAATTACATATAATGTAATTTACGAACTAAGATCTATGTAACCACAATTTTAGCAAAGAAATATTCATTGCTTCTTTCTGATTTCAAGAGGGCAAGGTCAGCTGCCTGGCAGCACATACATATTCGTAATGTCGGTGTTAGTTAGTTAGTTAGTTACCATGTTAGTGCTTCTGTTCAGCTTCTGGCCTGACTGCTGCGCGCTGAGCCCTGACTCACGGCGCGGCACGTTCTTGGTGCCGGTGCCTGCAGGTGTGCGACGGCAAATACTCATTTCGGAATAACATTTTCATCGGGAGCGCAACCCAGTCAGCTCAGTAGTGCGTCTCGAACTGTTCCAGAATTGAAACCCTTTCGTTATATCTGCTTTAACAAATGTCTTTTGACGTATTTATTCTATTGAGATAGATATTAACTGATGTTATGTTCGTTTATTATTGCCACGCCAATAAAAAAACCTGCTCGATATAAGTACATCAGCAGGTGGCCGCAGTCGGCAGTCGACAGGGTCAACGACATAATTGTGAAGATTATATGAGAGAATATAGAGTTGGTTCCCACGGTGCTGCGGTGCTGCGCTGCTGCGATACTGCGGTGCTGCGCTGCTGCGCTGCTGCGATACTGCGGTGCTGCGCTGCTGCGCTGCTGCCGCCCACACCGCCGAATTACGACGGCCTCGTCACTCCGAATGTAAATTCTAGCAGCGGCATTGATAGGCAACACTAATTCTTCGCCATCGTGGACTTGGACATATGTACAAATATACAATATTTGTGTATGTAAATAATAATGATCTGTTGTAATTGTCATGTCTTTTAATTCTGAAATGCTAGAAGTAGAATGGACCATTGCGAGTCCGAAGTAACACTTCAATATGTCGGGACAACTATCTTCGAATTTTTTTTAGATATTGATAGTTAACATTCTCAGCGAGATATACCATTACTGTAGAAGGTGTCGCGGTCGGCTTGACGTGTGACGGCATGACGAGCCAACACATTGCGGCCTCGAGCACAGACAAGGCGCGCGCTCAACAACACTGGTTGTCGGTGGTGTGGCGAGCGTGGTTCAACAGACTGGGCCACGGGCCACGGGTCACGGCAGCATGGCAGCATGCCCTCCGCCCTCTCTGATTAAATGCACTTTGTTTGCCACAACGAATGAATACAATGTCTTATCTTACTGGACACGTGCAGCCAATATGGTTCGCTTTTAGGGTTCCGCATCCAAAGACTGTCAGCGGTAGCCTTTGTCATTCACAGCACTATCAGTCTGTCCATTCGGCAGCCCGTCATGACGTTTTGTCTTAGAAATCTCAATAATTAAAAACTTAAACTCAATAATTAAAAACTTTTTTTTTCGCAGAATGCATATTTATTACTATGATGAGAGTTGAACGTGGCGCCATATAAGAGACGATCTTCTGAATTATTACGATACGTAAACGGACACTTGTAACTAAAGAATGCTGTAGATTGATGCACTCATGCACCTCAACAAGAAGGAACTCAAGTCTGTTTAAATAATATTAGTTTATTCCTCTAGTTTAACATGCAATGTGCAAGTTTAAGAGGCTTAGGGAGACAGCAGGTACGAATTGCCAAGTCCTTTTGAACTAAATCTGGTGGAACCTACATTGTTTATGTCCCTAATAAACTCAAAGGAATGGAACCACTCTCGCCCACAATAATGTCTGTGTAAGTAAAATGTCTGTCGATCAGTTGGGCACTCACACAGACACACATCGACCTTGGTCGATACCTTAATATTCTCAATACAATACAACATAACACACCGCCGGCCGATAACTATCTCTGATAGCCGCGTGCGTGCTGCAGCGACCGCCGCCGGGCCGCCGCGCCGCCGCGCCAGCCCGCACGATTAATGCTGTCATACTACTCAACAGATCTGTGCTACACACTGGAGGTGTCTGCCTAACAACACGTAGTACGACAGAAAGAGCATTAAAAATATATTTAAAATGTGCGAGTTTTAAATTATACGTGGATTATCAGTTGTGAGGAAAGCTGCACCCTCGAGGAACCCTGTAAAATTGTCATTGATCTACCAATCTGCATTTCACTTGGCCATAGTATATCCCTTCCCCCATTCCTGCATTGTAAGAAGACAGCCGAGCTGCCGGCCATTAACAAACTTTTGCTTTTAGCGGTCCTCTCGCCTTCTACAGACGCCGCTAGTTCGGTTGATCACTGATGATCAACGCAAGACTACGTATAAATACGAGAATTAGAGTGTAACAAGCTCATAAATATGACATTCAATACTCGAAAGTCGGACTGAGTAGTTCGCAGGGTGTGTACGAATACTACTAGCAGTTGTTACAACTAAAGTAATGTCAACCATGTAATCCATCATATTCTTGTTTGCACCGAGAGTGTGTTGCAACAAGTCCATCGCAAGGTGCCGCACGATGCATCCCCTCACTACAGGTTTTCTGCTTGCCCACATGCTTTTATTGCTCATGAAATAACACTCGAACATCACATATATACAGGAACATAAAATGGCGGATGTGCGGAGTACAAGCTACCGCCGAGTAAACTGATTAAATAAGTCGTTTTTACAACAAGTATACGAACATTACACGCTGTCAATATACACACTGATAATATATGCCACTATACTGTTAAAGAGGCCAGGAGGCCAGAATGTGCAAGACGGCGCTCACTGGACACTGCTGGCTCAACACCTACACAGGAAGGGCCTCGGTAACACTGCAACTAGATTCTACAGTGTAGTTGAGTCAACACCAACTCACAAGCTCTGCGAGCGCGCAGCATTAACTCTATGCAGAAACCGCACAATAGGAAACACCCAATTGTCTGAGAAAGTCATCTTCCTGTTCATCCTGATAACCAGACTTTTGCCAGATATTACACAAATGTGTCCTTTTTTACGTAGAATAAGTTAATGCTTGACACAGATCCCACCTGACGGTAAGTGGTGTGGTATGATATCTACGAGTAACATGTTGGGCTCACTATCTTAGTAAATGCCTATTCAGTCTTCTCTTGAAGACTCCTACATCATACGTGGACGGGAACACCGAGGCAGGCGAGTCATTCCAATTTTTCATAGTACGTATGTATAATAAACGAAAAGGAAAACCGCGTCGTTCGAAGTAGTGCGATGTTCACGACATAAGGATGGATGCCCACCGTACGCCGGGTTGTTCGGTGGAGCAAGGGGAATGGAGGTCGACCACGGTCGCAGTGGCCTTTGGAATTGTGACCCTTACCAATATTGACCATAACTTCACCAACCGTGTGAGTGGCTCAGTAATATAATAAATGGCGAACGAGACCTCGTCCTACCGAAATAACAGTCATTTTATAATCTACAATGAACAAATGAACACAAATTATAATTATGCATGACAATATTGTTGCGGAGCGGCGATTTATGAGTGGCGTCAGTGACGTCACCGGGTGACGTCATGGCGTCACCTCACAGCCTCTTGTGGACGAGGGCCATCCGCTATCTGCTTTCTTCACACACACCTACCGAATTACCAGTTGTTATTCGTTAGAACATTAAGAAGCTCGTTAATTTGTAACTACAGTATATCTTTTAGTTCGATTCATTATTTATTAATAAAATAGTAATCCAATACGTCGCGGCCTGCGTTCGGCTCCTGCCTGGAGCTCAGGGCCAGGTGTAAGTTAAATGTAAGTATTATAGATGGATGCAGAGTATCCTTAATAATTATTAACGTTCGATATGAATGCTAGGTTACGTCATGTATGGGGTACATTATTTAACCACGTACGTAACCGTGTAAATGCTCAGTTATAAGAACACGCGATTATTGAACACAAACAATTTGTTTGTGCTGTATTCAATATTTTATGAACGTAAGTTACGAGCGGTCGACATAATATGTATCGCATATTAACTACGTATTTACCTTCACAAGGCCACTACATGATTGATGGCATTCTATTTAATACAATTTTTGTTTGTAGAGTACGAGCCCCTCACACCGGAGCGGGTTGCGGGTTGGCGGGTGCTGGATAAAGGTTGAAATTGGGAAAAGTATTTTGGCTTCTTTCCTCATTACTAACATTTTTAACATATTAATACACATTTTAGTAAAATTAAAAAGTTATGTCATGTTACTTGTGGCAATGGAATAGCTTGCAGGATGTTCGCCACTAAAAAAAAAACTACACCTTGGAGTATTCGTTGTAGTGGAGTGCCTACCATATAACAGCCTCTACAAACAGCGTTGCAACATTTTTCAAAATTACACTAGATAGGTATAAAAGTTTGTCTGTATTTACCACGAAAAACAAAAAACTGTTTTACTATAACATTACAACGCTGTCCGAAGTTTTGGATAAAATCAGAAAACCAGGCAGTAGTTTTTATATTTTAAGACAACATAGAAGTATATTTGTTACTAGTGATAACAAAATTTAAAAGATCTTAGTCGAATAACCGTAAGTAACTTTAACTATTAGTTTTAAACCATTTTTCGATTCTGCGAACAAGAAGTGTTTTTTTTGCAACTCACCGTTTAATATAGTTATTAAATAAGAAGCACCGAATAAAACGCACTTATTAAACACATGCTGCTACAAAACACTCACATTTTATAACACCTCAATTTTAATTAAAAAAAGGATAATTTAATAGGTAAACTTAAGTTGTTATACAATAAAATACAATTCAAAAACGTACGTGACCGAGATCGCACTCCCACAGCTCCAAGTTGGCGGGTAAACAATTCCAAAGTACCGCCTAGATTAGATAAAAATAGATTATCAACACTTGATAAATGAAAATAACGACGGTCAAATTTACAGATTGCAAATGCATTTATTACGTATTTACTGGAACTGCATCTATTGTATCACTTACCTATATTACTTACAGATTATCAATTTCAAATCGACAACTTGCGGTTGCTTCGTGACGTGAAGACAAATTTAAATTTTTACCTGAAACAAAAGACAATTGCTTTTAACTAAACAACGCCATCTGTGTATAGTATTGTGAACTACACAGTCCGGGCAAGAAGGTATTGTATTGGACGCTTTCCTTGTTTATATGAGTCGCTACTAGATGGCAGTACCAGTCGTATAGACATTAAAATACTGCAAGACTGTTTGATATAAGTAGGTCTATATATATATATATATATTTTTTTCGTTTAAAAAAACAGACTACAAATGACTTTGACAAGTAATAAAAAGAGAACAGCATTGACAACGTAATTGTAGTCAATCAATACATATATATTAGGGATAGCTCAAAAACTACTCATCAGATGTCACTTAAATTTGGAACGTCAAAAATGGAACCACATGACAAGTACGAGCTATCGAATAAAAAAATATATAAAAATCGGTATTCAAATTAAAATATAATGAGGTAAAGAACAAAAACCAAAACATTCAAAATGTATATGATTATAAAAATACTCGTCAGATGTCGCCTGAAATAAAATGTGACCACATGACAAGCACCAGCTTCAACCAAAATAAAATGATGAAGGTCAACTGAGTGAAAAGTTCTTAGATAGCTAACATCTTCATATAAAAAATACAGAAAAATTGAGAACCACCTTTTTATGAAATTGGAAGAAAAAGTACCTACTTTTATACATTGGTTTTATTACCTTAATAAATTAATAAATTTTATAATACGGTACAGAAATATTAGTGAGCACTATTATACTAAATTTAACTTTTTCCAACACTAGAAATGGATTTTTTTATGAAATATGAGGTTACATGCAGTTTTCTGCAGTTAATAACACTGTCACAAACCGAAAATAAAGTTCGTTATATTTGGCATAGCCCCAAGTACGAGCGGACCCTGGCCTGGAAACTTAATCGCCAGTTTATACTGCGGTCCGGTATACGTGGTCCGCGGCCCCGCCCGCACCAGCGACGCAGCCAGCCAAAACACACCAAGTATGGAAACATCACGGATATACGATTAATTTAGGAGAGATTTGGTATTTGGTGGACTTATTATATATAATTTTTTTGCTGGCACTACGTCCGTTTCGTACCAGTCACTCCCGCTAGCTAATACATTTAGTGTTATAGTCAGAAGGTTATATTTAACAATTTTCATCCTCTAGTAGGCAAAAAGTAGTCTAAGTGCTATTCTACCTCTGTACTAAGTTTCATCTAAATAGCGGGTAAGGCATGAAAAGGTAACAGACAGACAGATTTACTTTCGCATTTATAGCATTAGTTAGGATTTGTCTTCAAGTCATAGGCGGCCGATTATGGATCAAGCATGGGTCGTTTTCATAGTCGATATGGCAAAACCTTTCGCCATTTAGATTTTAAAATAGTATAGTTCGCAACAACCGGCAATTAATATAACTATACAAAATAACGAGTGTGAACTAAAAGAGTGATAAGTCGCCGGTCGACGGTCGCCGGTCGCCGGTCGCCGGAGAACGCTCTGCAACTGCCTGACATCAACACCACACCCGACACCCCATCACGACCCTCGACTTGTACAGCCACAGCTCGGTTCCCCGCAGACTGTCGTATGTTTGCTGGGCGAGAGTTTCCCAGTTTGATTCAAGGTCAAATTATGAGATAATCCAAGATGAAGAGCCGAACTGGTACCGAACTCTGTTTAAGGGAAGAAAAGTATTTTATTTTAAGTTTCAAAAAAATTCACGCGTGGGTTGAATACAAAACTATTGACAGCGCTATGCTGAAGTAATCACAGTTCAAGTTTAATAATTTGAATGAATAACAACTGTTGCTGCAGCACCTTAAATGTTTATAAATAGATACGACATGTATTGGTATATCTTCAAACATACATCCTCAGAACGCCGCCATATAAATTACTATTAAACACCTACACACAGTGCAATTATACATAGTTCCTATTAAAATTACTCAAGTATAAAAGCCACAACGGATCCTCTGGAAATAGTCAAATGATCGTAAAATTCCATAAAAGTGTAGAAAATTATAATTATATATCCACTGCGACTGATTTTTATTGAATTAATTAATTAATTTATGTTCGTGTTCCGTGGATTTAACTGCTTTGCTAATAATAAATATTATCACCATTATGACAAACTTTGTTGGCTATCAGCTTAACAACATTAATTAATAACGAAATCATGCAATCAAATGTTTAATGTTAATCAGCTAAATATTTTACCTTTAAGGTCTACTTAGCATAACGAGCTCGTCCCGTGTAAGGTTCAGATGGCACTACAGCTTCACAGTAAAGTACTGACACTAATAAATAATCCCACAAATATGAAAATGAAATGTGAAAAATTGTGAGGTTGCATGCATGGATGGATGGAGGAATAGTTGGATGGATGTATGCCTTCATTTTTTCACAGATAACTACTAAACGTATCTGAATTAAATTTGCCACAGAGGTCAATTGTTGTTGTTGTTGTTTGTTGTACCACGCAGGCGGAGCCTAGTTTAATTTGAAGCAAGTAGCAGTGGCCACTGGACGCCAGAGGCAGTGTTCGCCGTGCTTGTCGGACAGATACTACAAACGAGCAACTGATGCCAGAACGTCTGCTGTAATGAACCGTGTACACGTTCTCACGGTTGTTGCAGTCATTAGCGCTACGCTCATACATCGCCCGGCACGGCGGCACGGCGCGCAACACAGCAGACAGGAATGCGATGGAAAATATACCCTAATATCACGTTTTACGATTCACTTTTAAACTTATGTATACTTAAAGTATCTGTAACGTCAATTTACTTTTCATAGTGCAGCCATAAAGTTCAATACACAATAGTTATTGTGAATTTTGGTTAAATGAGTACACCAAAACGCCAAACTACAGAGACTTAAGCTAACGCGGACACGCTAACAAGTGTGATGCAAGTCTTTAGATATGCTTTGTTCATATATTAGACCTTACATGTTAACTAACGAATTCATTGATGGTGTATATGAGAACGTCAAATAGGTGAAGAGAGTGACAATATGGTACGTGCACACATGAAGCGGGTGGGTGCGAAGAGAGGCCTCTGCCCCACCTTCACATATTGAGCAACCTACTTTGAGTTGTTTGAAAAGTACAGTTTTACACGGTACTATATATTAAATCCAGAAAAAAATCAAGCTTAACACATTTAGCTTGGCTTGGGGGAGGCCACATGTATACTCCATTGCAGTCGTTTATTCGTCCACCGCCTTTAAACCACATTCTCTGTGAGCGAGCCGGAGGTATTCGCTGACCGTTTACAACAAGTCAAGTGATAAATGTGGTGTTCCGGCGCGCGGTTGTTTTATTGTCCACGTCCGGCAGCCGTCACATCACTATTGCGGTTGCGACCTGCGGATGACGTGCTGTTATAAACAGAGTTAGAGTCCACCACGCTGATCCAGTGCGGATTACTGGAGGCAGAGATTTGGTAGAGAAGAGTTTAATGGCCGACCGCAATATCCTATCCATCCATAATCCTTAGCCACTTTTCGCGCATCTCTGTTTTGTCAAATAATTGACTGGTATATACATTATTATACTGGCTGTCTCAGAAAATAGTATCCGGTGATAGAGCACTCCTTGGGGTATCCGAATCACCCCCATGTATGTATGTATGTTCTGCGATTTTGCCTAGTTTTCAAGTTATGAATTTTTTTCTGCATTTTTGAGAATTAAGACCTGAACAATTAAAAATAATCTAAAAAACAAAGGAGAAATCTTTTTCATTTTCTTTTTTTTATAACTGAATCGCCATGAGTTGTACTTTTATGCTTAAAAGAATCAACTTCTTAACTTTTGATGAAAACAAAGAAAATTAAGTGCAAAGTGAAAAATTTACGTTCTTTGTTCTGTAATTTAAAATTTCAACTTTAAATTAGAAATCTATCCAGGTGACTCCATGGCTCCCAAGTAGGTTTAAAAAATGTCCAAGCTCTCATCTTTCATGATTAATTAAAAAAAGTAGTACTTAAGGGGCCACTTTTGCTAAAACCAGTTTTCAAAGACGTGAAGGTGGAAAATTCTTTAAATTTGTCAAACCATCAAAAAAACAGTTTTTTGTGATTTTATCATGTCTAGGGTTAATTAGTTTTGAATTAACCAAATATTTAAACGCCGCCACCGAGAATCGGTTAACTTTGTTGAACAGCTCCAAAGGATACATAAAATATATAAATACGTGCATAAACTGAAAGTGAATCTGTTCGCCGAGCTGAGCACCAGCTCTTATTCCGGCAGAAGCCAACAGGACGCGGCGCGGTGCTTGACGACAGGAATCACCGTTGATACATCTTTGTCATCATCATGTTTACATTTTGTTCATCGTTTGTTAAACACGCCGACCCCAGATAGAATCGTGACGTAGACAGGAAAATGACGAATTTCCTGTAAATTTTGTACAGTTCACGCTGAGAGCGTTAAGACTCTTGAGGTTGACTTTATAAAGACATTTTAGTGCGAAAAAGTTGTAATATTCTTTTTATACAACACTCGTGGACCCGGCTGAGATGTTCGACGACATATCTTATATTGTAACCGCATCGGGTACTCCAGATATACTACTATTTTACTCAATTCGTGTGTTTTATTTTCATTTATTGGCTGAGAACTTTGTAGTGAGTGGACCGATTTTGATATTTTTTTTGTTTGGATGCAGGTGCTTGCGATGTTGTACCATATTTATTGAGCGACCTCTGACGTGTAGTTTTGGTGTTATTCTTACTTTTGATATTTTTCTTTTTATTGTTTTATCTCATAACTTTCAATAGGGCGTACCTATTTTAATGATTCTCTTTTTAATTCCAAGCGTACCTAATATTAGTACCGTATGTCACGCGACATCTGACATGTGCTTTTTGAGTTGTTAGCATTTATCTTGTTTTTGTTACTATTTCTATATATGGGGGATTTCGATTTTTATAATTCTTTTTTTGTTCAAGACCTTATACTTTTCGGATAATTGCGTGTAATTTTGAACGACATCTGACGGTTAGTTTTTGAGTTATTTTATATAATGCGACTTTAACTGGTTGCGACCACGTTGACACTAATAGTTTGGTCGTATTTCTTGTCAGAAACATTTGAAGTCTTTTTTTAATGATAAAAAATATTATTATTTAATATTATAAGCAGCCAAATTATGCACGTGTCATGATGATACGATGGTAGAGACCACCGCCACCGACCACCACCGACCGCCACCGACCGCCACCGGCCGCCACCGACCGCCACCGACCGCCACCGACCTCCACCGACCG
>DWJZ01001857.1:0-21505 GCA_018249125.1 Asbolis capucinus
TTTATATTAGTGTCTACCCCAGACTTTGTGTTGCTGGAAAGTATTCACGCTGATCATCAAATGCTTCTAGGTCTAGAGTTTTATCTTCGCCAGTGAAAGTTGGATGCCAATTTTAATTCCCTACCTTCCCTTTACGTTCTATTTTCCGGGTTAAAAGTATTATATATTTTCTTTCGATAGTATATCTTTGTGCCGATTTTTATCAGTATCGGTTTATGCAACTTAGGCGTGAAAATGTATACTCGATTCATCATATACTGTGTGTACACTACACTATATTACATATGATATATGTTTTTCACTATAAGCTATCCCGTTACGTCGTTGTATCACCAGAAATGTGAATGGTGTTAATTTTTTTATGATATTTATAATTTTTTAAATAATATATGCTTTGAATAATACAACGGCACGCTTGTACTCCCCAGGTGCCGGGCAGCGAGGACGCGGGCAGCAGTGCGGCGAGCGGACGGCGGGCGCGAGCTCGCGATATGCCGCAGCCGCAGCCGGCGTCCACGCGAAAAGATAAACGAGGTAGACAACTTTATTTTTCACCCTTACATAACTGAAACACGAAGATATGTAGTACATTAATGTTTACAAGAAAGCACAACATGAAAACAATAACTTTTAATACGCATACGAGCACAAAACGCACGTATGGGACGCATACGTGTACGCACACAAAGTGTTTTTTACAAACCTACGGTCGTTCAATTGTGCTCCATTGATTGCCTCACTAACATGAGGTCATAGGTGCCTTACAACAAACATATCACCTCCCAACCTTGGAATATATATCACTTATCAACTATGTCACAGAACCTTTACATTATGTTGTAATTACTTTTACATTATGACTAATCCGTAGATCATAATTACTATCTGTTGAAATCACTAGCTAATGTGAATTGTATTTTAACAGGCAAAAACAGTCTGGGTTCGTGCGCCAGCACTGGTGGTGCGTCCAGCCGGTCCCACCCCCAGCCGCTAACCACGGTAATGTTGGATTTACATAGATTTTTTTTTCTGTATCTCGAAGTGTGAGGAAAGGGTTAGTTTCGTTTCATGCAAGATTTAAAAAGAATATGATCTTTATCTATTAACGTTTTAAGCTCGGTACATATGCGTTTATGCCTCTATGTACATATTGAATCGATTGTAATCTGAAATAATGTTTTGCATTTGTTTCTGCCGCGATGGACATATATTTTTAATTTTTTAATAACTCTTCTTATTCTAGTTAACAATGAATCGTATGCATTGGGCAACCGCAGAAGATTGAAATAACCTCAAGTTGCAGACCGCCTTATATATGATTTCGGTAGTAGACGACTGTGACCCATCGCGGTGCTGCTTTCTTACAAAAAAATGATACCCTGTCGTATCCATACATTTGACAATGTCAATTTGTTTGTGCAGGGTGCCGTGGCATCTACGTCCTCTACGCCGCCGGTGTCATCTTCGGCCGCCGCTATGCCAGACAACGCGGCCAGTGATGCCAAGCCTAAGGGCAAAGGTCAGTGGTTTCAAATCTCTATTTTCATTGTACGCTGGGCTGCTCAGATATAAAAATAGTATAAGGTTGATGACCAACTGTAAATAATATATTCACGCAAAACTTTATGGCCTCCGTGAAGCACCCATCCTTCTTCCCTTCACATGTTCCCTTTCCTGTACTTCATAAAATCAAAGAAGACTAACTGTGACGTGGGTATGAATGTTTGTTAAATTGTCGAATTTGTTTGGTTCTTCTATCTAATAATAAATTGGTGCTTACGCTGGCTAAAATTCATGAGATTGCACATTGTGGAATCTTAAATACTGCTAAGCGAATTTTTCTTAGATTATTCCCGATATTATTAACGTTCGTAATATAATATGTTCGTTACATAAAACTGTCATAAGATCACTTTCGTACGTTCGCACTGTCTGCGTCAAGAATTTTTCTATTTCCTTGAATGGATAACCGTAAAGAATTACTAAGGTCCATTATCCATGATATAATAATTATAAGAGTGCTATAATTCTGTTCAGCATCAGCATCGGCGGAGGAGTGCGCGGGCGGCGCGGCGGGCGGGGCGGCGGGCGGCGCGGCTAGCGGCGCGGCGGGCGGCGAGGAGTCCTCCAGCGAGGAGGGCGAAGTCGGCCGCCTGCAGGCGTTGCTCGAGGCGCGCGGTCTACCGCCGCACCTGCTGGGCGCGCTCGGACCGCGCATGCAGCATCTGCTGCACCGCACCGTCACGGCTAACTCGGGTGAGTGTGAGCGAGACAACACGAAAACAACACAATGACTGTTAGGACTCCAGTCTCATAATGAGCATACACATTCCCTGGAAATATGGTGACGGACGGAAAATCGATAAGTCTATCGCTGACACTCGAGTAAATGGTTGCAAT
The DNA here is from genome assembly GCA_018249125.1 of Asbolis capucinus. Taxonomy (NCBI): domain Eukaryota; kingdom Metazoa; phylum Arthropoda; class Insecta; order Lepidoptera; family Hesperiidae; genus Asbolis; species Asbolis capucinus. The sequence goes on from DWJZ01001857.1 coordinate 2,401, forward strand.
ACGTATTTGCTTCTACACTTAAAATGTTCAAGTTTTTATTAAGGGCATGTATTTTAAGAGTAGCTGTCCTATACTGATTTATTGAATTATTCTAGTCTTTTCGGTGTTCATTAATTTGTTCCTTGGTCAGTAAGTCATCGATTTCTGTTAAAAATCGAATAAATAGGAACATTGAATATAGAAGATCTTCGAGTCTCCTATAAATATAAACAATATTTCCTGGGTGAATTTCAGGAATGAATAATTTCAACCATCTTCAACTTAATACAATTATTATTTCATTGTTACCAGCCGCATCAAAAGCAGCCCAGCTGCTGGCGGGGCTGCAGGCGACTGGGGATGAGGGCCAGCAGTTGCAGGCGGTGATCGAGATGTGCCAGTTGCTGGTGATGGGCAACGAGGATACGCTCGCCGGTTTCCCCGTGCGCCAGGTCGTGCCCGCCCTCGTCAACCTGCTCGCAGCCGAACATAACTTTGATATGGTAGGTCGATTCTAAAAAATCCAACTTAATAAATTTAATTCGTTAGGATAGAAAGAATTGAATTGTCATTTTTTTTTAGGTTCTAAAAGAAATTAATGTTCTGTGAGATTATAAAAAATGTTCAACTAAATAATTTTACGGATTTTACGTGGCTTGTATAGTTTTATTATGGACATTGAATTTTGTATATATTATTACGAAATTAATAGTATGTCGTATTGTAATTTTTTGTGTTATTGCCGTACTCTAGCAAGGTTCTTACGCATAATAAATTCAAATTAAGACCTACTAGTAAATAAGTATTATACTATAAAGATACTTATCATACAAACGTTTTTCAGATGAACCACGCGTGCCGCGCGCTAACGTATATGCTGGAAGCGTTGCCGCGCAGCAGCGGCGCGGTCGCGCTCGCCGTGCCCGCGTTCCTCGACAAGCTGCAGGCGATCACCTGCATGGACGTCGCCGAGCAGAGCCTCACCGCGCTCGACATGCTCTCCCGGAGACACTCCAAGGCTATTCTACAAGCGGTATGTGACAATCAGCGGTATGTGACAATCAGCGGTATGTAACATTATCGGCGGTATGTAACATTATCAGCGGTATGTAACATTACCAGCGGTATGTAAAATTATCAGCGGTATAATACGGACAAGTAAAGGAGGGTGGGCTTGTATAATATTAGATGCATTACAAAGGAAGAGTCCTACAACGAAGAAAGCTTAACGTAACATTGTTTTTGCAATTTTGGTTTTTAGCGATTTGCCGTTTAATGGCGACTTTTAGGAAAATTAAATGGTTTCTTAGATGTTATGTAACATTAGGATGCTGTAGAGGGCTACAAAAAAATGTTACAGCGCGATACATGGAGGAGGGAGCAGGTTGCAAAAATTATCCTGTTTCCTATACATACATATATACAACGCATTAGTCACACCCCTGGTATAATTTTCAGCGTTCTTATTTTAAAATGTCAAACATTTTTTTTCTAAATAGCGTGGAGTGTCAGCATGCCTGACGTACTTGGATTTCTTCTCTATCAACGCACAGAGGGCCGCGCTCTCGATAGTAGCCAACTGTTGTCAGAATCTTACTCCGGACGAGTTCCATCTCGTCAGAGATTCGCTACAATTATTGGCCAACAGGTACGTATTTCATTTTTTTTAAATGTCTTTAATGTTATTGTGTTTTAAATGTGTAATGTTATTCTCTGTATTTAATTTTAAATGTGATTATTGTGTTTTTATTGTTTGTTAAATGTTATTATGTTGATTTTAAAATCTTTTTAATTATAAAAGTTTTCGATCGATATTATATTTTACTTCCATTGGTCAAGATCTTTATGATTAGTTCTGTTTGTACACTATAACAAGAGAAAGTGATAGGAAGAAATGTTTGTGATTTTGTTCGCTAAGAGAAAGTAGTTGAATCCTTTATTTTTCTTTTAGGCTCACCCAACAAGACAAGAAGTCAGTGGAGTGTGTGTGTTCGGCGTTCTCCCGACTAGTGGACTGCTTCCAACATGATCCGGCGAGGCTTCAGGAAATAGCTACACCGGAACTACTCACTAACCTTCAGCAATTGGTAAGCTATTACGAAGGCATTAATTCAGTTCAGGACAGCCATTTCCAAATAAATTATATCCAAATAATTAAAATAAAAAATATATTTTTTTATTGTGTATCCATTAATTGGTCCTTTGTCGGCGCTTTGTGTCATAGGCGATCGCTCGTTGTTGCGTTCGGAAGTTGGTTGTGTTCGGAAACTGGATGGGTGACCTGAAGGGGTTCCATATGTCGGAGGGCACGTAAAGCCTTTGTCAGAAACAAAGGCAAACCATGTCATGATCATTGTTTACCGTAAAAGGACAAGACTCCTATGACTCTAAAAAGATATGCTACTCCCTTTTGGTGTCGTCGATATTGGTAGTAGTATGAAACCAATACATTAATTCTAGCTGGTGGTTCAGCCGCCCCTGATCTCCGGCGGCACGTTCATCATGGTGCTGCGGCTGCTGTGGGTAATGTGCAGCGCGTGCCCACAGCTCGCACTCGCCCTCCACCAGCGTTCCATCGCCGACACGCTGCTCTGTCTCCTCACCGGATCCACGCTGCATCAAGAGGTACGGCTTAAGATAAGATGATACATTTAGTCGGAGTGTCTTTACAAGAGCGGTTAAATAAATACTGAATAATGTTATGCTTATATCTTCGATAATGAAGAGCTTTAATCCCCTATTTAAACCTCTTCAAGCCTATTTTTAGGGTAAAAAGTAGCTTTTCATCAAAATCTGTTCAGTTGTTTAGGCTTAAAGTAAGAAACACACAGCTACTTTCGCTTTTATAATAGTAGTATGGATTGCGCAAATATTAATTGTCACACTCGGAGTCGTTAAGCAAGCATACATTGTTTCTTAATAATATAATATCTATACAAATTCTGTAGCGAGAAGTGATTTGGGTTAGTTAATACCTAAAACTCGCAAGTGTAGCAAAGTGTAGTAAGATGACTTGAACTTGTATTTTTCTTTACATCAACTTAACATAAAGTAAAATTTAACATGTTGATGTTAAAGCATTCTAATGTAACAGAAAAATGTTATGTTAGTTGCGTACATATTTAATGTAAGTTAATACCATATATTACGAGGCTCAAGGTATGCATTAAAATGACTATTTCTTTGTCTGTCTTATTTTGTTTGACATGGGCGTAACCAGGACCTAACTTAGATGGAAAACTTGTAGCTCCAGGGCGGGAGGGCAAAATATAAGTTTTTCTGGATAGTGGTTGATACTATGTAAAATATGAACTTCATCGCCAACTAGGTAGGTACATTATCCGGATTCCTGGTAGCAGCTGTCTTCTCCGCCCCACCTGGTTATCTCCACCTACTTCTCTCTACCACACCTCCATCTGCCTCCCCTCACCTGATCCCCTACTCCCAAGTTACAAACCTAAGCTCTAACGGCCGTCAATTTATCGTTTCCAGCAAGTGGAGCTGCTGCCCCGTCTGCCGCAGGAGCTGTGCGAGATCACGTGCCTGATCGGCGAGCTGATGCCGCGGCTGCCGACGGACGGCATCTTCGCCGTGGACGCGCACCTCGATCGACCGTGGTCAGCCGCCGCCGAGCGAGTCGCGCACTGGCAGTGGCGAGATGATAGAGGTACGTGTTTGCACTAACAATGTTTTTAGTTTTTCAAAATCTTATAAAATTTAAATATTTCAAAAATCTTAATCTATTTAAAAAAACTGTATTAGAGATTCCGCGGCTGTGTAGTACTTGCAAACATCGACTAATCTTATAAAGAAATCCGACACATTTTTATTTAGTATAATTATATACATACATTTACTGAAGAATTTATGATCTTCTATAGATAAGAAGTAAAATCATATTGTTACCTAAATATTGTCAAAATATTGATATCTAAATATGTACTTATGTTAAAATAAAATTAAGTAAGAGTAAAAGCAAAAAGAGCGTATACACATCTGTCTCCGTGTGAAGGAAAGCGCGGGACACGTCGCTTCGTTTAACATATGGGTAAGAGTTTATTCTTCAGTAGTCGTTGATATACGTTGTATTTTAGTTTTTAAAATCTATAGTATTTTTTGCAACTTTCGTAATTGTTATGTCTAGCTCAAGCGAATATACATGCATGGAGTTCACCGCGGGGTATCGCTCAAAATGAAAAACATTATAGAACAATATAAGGTAGATTCAAATATTGATCAATATGTCAATCAGGAGTGTGGCGCTCTTATTCATGGGCAGAGAGCCGGGCGCTGGAGGCTGGCGCGGCAGCGGGCGAGGAGGAGGTGTGTCTGACGGCGCTCGGCCGCTCGTACACGGTCGACCTGACGGCGATGCAGCAGCTGAACGACCACACCGGGACCGCGCGGCCCGTGCAGCGCGTGCCGCCTGCGCCGTCTGCGCCGCTCGACGCGCCCGCCGCCGCCACTGCGCCCGTGCCCGCGCCCGGTATGTACTACATCTGTAACAAGTCAGAGGTCGCTGCGAGATCAAAATGTATAATTTTAATTATTGTTATCGTTAAAATTTAAAATGTAGTTTTCTAAAGATAGCAACAAACTCGTTTTGGTCTCCTTTGAATAACATTTTGAGAGCTGCAACGCCTCGTACTTGAGTTCTGCCCTGAAAGCGCACTGACAACCTCCTACATAGACATAAGAGTGTATTCATGTGTATGTATTAATCCGAAACCACAAAGTTACAGCAAAAAATATATATTTTTGTGAATAAAAGGTTTATTCTTGATTTTTTATCCAGATCTTGTCGTCAACATTTTAAGGTCTTATGTTCTTATTAGGTAAGAAAATATTCTACGTTAAATATTGTTCATGTCACTTGTTAACCCGTATCATCCTCAACCTCTTCATTGAATCTCTATACCTTGTTTAGTTTTTATAAGTATACATATTTATCCGAGGTTGTATAAATTACTATATTTTTAATATGATATTAGATATCAATCTAAGTCAAAATATTTATGTGTAATTTAAATGTGTGCATATTTTTTATTTCTACCAACAATGACTTGCTTACTAGACGCCTCCTGTGACATGCTACTGTCGTCCTTTTTTTACGTAGATTGTTTTAATGCTTGTACTAATATTATAAATGTGAAATTTTGTGAAGATGCTTGGATGTTTGTCCTTTCTTCACGTGGTAAGCATTTAATGGATTAAGATTGGCACAGATAGATTTATGATCTGGAATAACACAGTGGCTACATTGTCAACACAAGACGCGGGCGAAGCCGCAGGCAGGAACGAGTACCAAGTAATTCAAATTAAGCGTGACGCCGTTGTCAAATTGATTGTTGATCGATTCATATCATAATCACAACAATTGATCGCGCACGTTGTCTATATGAACAAATTGAAAAAAATTGCTAAAAATATTTCACCTTATACCGCATCTTAGGTTGTATTAATCGATGCTTTGTACCTACGTAGGTAATTATGATTCTCAAAAAGCTCTTGCTACTACATTTCTTGTAATTTCTAAACATTTCTTCCTAATATTTGAATTAACACGGTATAACAATACATAATTACAGACCCTCGTATAGCAATGGTCCGCGGCAACCCGTCGCTGGTGCGCGCGCTGCTGGCGGTGCTGCACGAGGTGTACTGGAGCTCGGCGGGGCCTAACGTGCGCGCGCAGGCCCTCAAAGCCATCCTGCGCTGCGTCTACTACGCCGACGCGCCGCTCCTGCGGCAAGTGCTCAAGACTCAGGTGAGAATTTATTTTGTAACTTGTAAAGTGGGTTTTCTCATTGTTTTTAGACTCTTAATTATATATATGAAACACGCATGTCTTTTGCTGTACATTGCACAGCCCACAAATCAGTTTGATGTCCATATTATTCTATGTCACCTGTCAATAATGTATATACTTGAGAAGTATTTATGTAAAGTAATGATTGATTATGTAATAAGACCTAAATAATAATATAGGTGATATCGTCTCACATCGCCGGCATGATGGCATCGAGCGACCTCCGTATAGTGGTGGGGTCGCTGCAGCTGGCGGAGATCCTGATGCAGCGGCTGCCGGAGGAGATGGGGGTTCAGTTCCGGCGCGAGGGTGTGCTGCACCAGGTGACGCAGCTGGCAGACCGGCCCGCAGCGCCCGCGCAGCCCGCGCCTGGCGCCGCCAAACATGGGAAGGTTAAGGTGAAATCTTATATCTATATAGTAGAGACGCGATTAACCGCTTTAATTGCCACTCGTTATCATTGTTAACCGGTATTATTTTTAACCGGTATCGTTGTTAATCGATATCATTTTTAACCAGCATCATTGTTAATCAATATCATTGTTAACCGGTGTAAGTGACAGTCGGATAATACCTTCGGCTGAAACAACTTCTCAGACTCACAATACGCGAGTTTTGTAAAAATAATGAAAAATAACTTAAAAATGAACCTCAAATTATTGCTTTGACACAAATATTGTTTACTAAATTTGTACAGATTATAAAAACGGACTATATGTATAATTGTATAGTACATGTTGTTTTAAGCTAGTTTTATCAAAAAAACTATATTCAACCCTATATAATTCCGCATATAGATTCAACTGCATATGTACATATATAGTTTCTTATGCAAATAATTCGCTGACCAACCAGTTCGTTTTGTCAATATACTAAAAAAGGAGGTTATTTGGAGTTAGTAGTATGCAAAGCATATTTAAAAAGTCTTTAAAAGAAGTTTAAAAACTGCTAACTTAGCGGTATAACATGCTCTATAATAAATTGCAATTGGTGCATATCTCTAATTTTGAAAGTCATGTGCGTATCAGAAGTTGATTGCTATGCTATTGCTATCACTTGCTATGGCGAAGGAAAACATTGTGAGGAAGCCTGCACTCCAGAGAATTCTCCAGAAAAGTCAAGTTCACAAATTCGCACTTGACTAGCGTGGTGGAGCTGTACTCTTCACATTTCTAGAGGAGAACCGAGGCCAAGAGCGGGAGGTATAGGTTGCAATGATGATTTACTATTATAATTATTTTTTAACTGTATGTGTAATGAGAACTATACGTCTGCAGTCTCCGAGTGGCACGAGCATGAGGTCGAGCGGTGGGTCTTCCCCGCCGGCTTCCACCTCGGCCAGTTCCATGGACCACAATAATTTATCATTGGCTTTCTCCGCTTCGGGATCATTTGTTGCTACCTCACTGTGTAAGTTATCGATGCTTATGTGTAAGGTAGCAGAAGAGTCTTTGATTTAATTGTTTTCGTGTATCAAGAAACTATATCAGGGTAATGTTTTTAGTAGCGGGTAGTGATCCAAATGCATCAGAACCTGGACCAGCTTCTTCAGCATCGACGCATCCGGCCACTACATCAGTACACAGGTAAAATTGTTTACATAATGATATCCTTATTCAAATAATGTGTTTAAAAAAATGCATTCCTATTTTCGTTGGTCTCGCTATAAATTGAGTATGACCTTATCGGTATTTTTTTTGAGTTTTGTAATACCAGGTGTAAGATTCTTTTGTTATGAATAATTAGGTATTTTAAAAAGATAACTTCTATTCTGTATCTGAACTAAGCCACGTGGTGGAGCTATAAGACAAACGAATAGGTAATAATGGCACCAATTTTTTTATCAATTTCATGGCTTTTTTCAGTTTTCTGTTTCTTAAAAGATATAGATACCGTGTGTTGATGTAGTATTAGGGTGTGTTCAAACTGACTGGCGTGCAGAAGTCCACACATTTTTATCTCTGACTCTTAATTAAGTTGTTACATAGTACTGTTTCTCTTAGATCGGGCAGCCCCCTCCAACTAGCGGAGATGTTGAAGCGCAAGCGTGCAGTAAAGCGGTCAGGCGGTGCGGCCGCGCGTCACCCGCGACGACGGGACGAGCCCGCGCACCCGCACGCGTTGCCGCACGCGCATGGCTCGCACGCCGCGCCGCACCACCACCTACACCACACGCCCGCACCGACGCCCGCGTCAGCGCCGCTACCTGCCACAGGTTTAATATTAATAATATTAAATAATAGCTCTTGTCCGCAGCTACGTCAAAAGAGACGTTTCTTCCCCACAGAGGGCGAATTATCAAAAATGCTGGAATCTTTACGGAGTGTTAGTTTCAGTTTTACCTTCGAAGGTGACGAAGTCCAATACAAAAAGTATCCTATAACCATTGTCCTTACATAAGCCACAGACATGCTAAATTTCATCCAAATTGGTACATTGGTTTCAGGGTTGCCATACTAATTTTAACCTTTTATCCTGTGGGAACTAACCTATTTCCTGTTATATCACATATCCTGTAACCATTCTAGGGCTTTAAACTACGACTATGTCAAGTTTCATCTATATATGTCTAATTGTTTTTGCGTGAAACTTGAACAGACAGACAGACAATACACCAAAAAAAATTGTTTTGGTCTATATATCGATTACAAAGCCTGCCTGCATCAAAAAATACTTAATGCACAGATTTGACCCCGTTACAGTTTTATTATTAGTATAGATGTTAACTCCTGTATCCTCAATAATAGGTCATATGACGTATTTCAACACACTGCCGAGAATAAAACTATGATATTGCTTACTAAGGCGACGTTTTGGGAGTCATTTAAAAAAAAAAACGGAATATAATTGCCAGCGTCTGGCGTGCCGGTGGCGGCGCGGTCTGCGAGCCGCATGGGCGGGACGTCCAAGACGTCGTCGTTCCTGTCGTCGCTGAACCCGTCGCGTTGGGGCCGCTCGCCGCACGCGCACAAGGATACCACGCTGCTCGCCTCGCCGCACGCCACCACCGACCTTACGCTGCAGAACAAGTCAGTATAGATATAAATATTTTAGTCTATATTATTCTATCCCGTATCTTGCAAATAGAAAGCTACTATGAAAATTTCGCGATAATTGCTCGTAGATAACAAACTCGTATAACGTATGCGCCAGTTTCGTCGCGAGAGTATAGTACCGATCAACGAGAGAGAACATCGTAACGTTGTTACAATTTGTGTGTACTTTAAAAGTATTGTCAAGATCAAACTTTTGTCACAAAAACAAACTTCAATTATTTATATTAAAAAATCGTGGGTGTTCTTCGCGCCCGAAGTAAAACTATAAAAAAATGGAATGTATGTATGTATACCACGAATAAGATATTTTGTCAAAGCTTTATTGCATTGACGTAAGTTCCAATGACGATTATAAATATTTTTCAGTGCAGATAACTTACTAAAGAGCCTACCACCATTTTGAAAGATTTTTTTTTATTGAGTAGAACAAACGAAATTACATTTTGTTGCGTGTTAGGGAGAAAGTCCGCGAATGGATAGCGTGGCGCGCCGGTCGGCTACGGTGCGAGTGGGGCGCGCTGGGCGGCGGCGGCGGCGCGCTGGAGCAGCTGCGCGCGCTCGCGGCCGCGTTGCCGCACCCACACCACCGCCGCGGTGCGCTCACGCATCTGCGGGACACGCTGCTGCACCGGGACGTGTCGCCATTCGAGGTCAGATTACACACAACACTCAAAAAATCATGAGACCTTCCGCGTTTCAAAGAATATCGACGACTTAAAACAAAAAGGGCATATCTCTTTACAATTACTCATAGAATAAAATATTCTTTATTGTGCACTGTAACAGATCAACAAAAGGTTACAAATTTAATGATAGTAACAATACAAAACGGGTGGTCTTATCGTTATAGTAGCGATCTCTTCCAGACATCCCTTTGGGAGGAGGACACTGTATCTATACAAAACATATTAGGGTAGGGTGCGACACATATATAATATATATATACAAAAAATACATATGCGCTACATATACCATACATACCACATATACATACGTATATACATATAATAACACACTAAAGGGACAAAATAATAATAAACGTAATTACAGTTTTTTTTTTTAAATCAAGTAGAGTTTTAAAGGAAGTGTGTTTTAATGTTATTTTTAAAGGATAGAAGAGACGGAGAGCGACGTATATGTAGATAAGGGAACAGAATTCCATAGGTGGACAGCATAAACAGTAAAAGACTCATAGTTTCGGCCTTATTGTTTTCCATATAAGGGCGAAACTCTTAGCTATTCTACAGAGATATGCATTTTTGTTCTCTGTTATTGGATGGCAGTGTTTAGACCTCATCCTAGGATGCATAATATACCCCCCATATTAAATATACCTTCATACTAGTAATTTATATTGTCTACTGTCATGTGTTGAAATGTGCAAATAGCTAAAATTTCATGATGTTTAATGTTTTCGAACAGATGTTTAGTATTTTAATTTAAACTGTATGTTTAATAAAGATCTTTAAATACAAACAAAAACCAAAATATTTTAATCGATGCAATATCAAAAGTTTTCTATGAAACGTATTATTTGTGTAAACAACAGGTGAATCACTCCGGAGTGCTGGGCGCGCTGCTGCAGTACCTGACGGGCGCGGACGACACGGAGGCGGCGCAGGGAGGCGAACGCGACGTGGACAGCGAGGCGCGCGACACTGCCGAGAGCGTCGCCGCGTGCGAGACGCGGCTGCGGCTCTTCCTACACGTGTTCGCCGATATGCCGCTTGAGGCTGAGTTAGTTCACTTGTCCTACTAATCCATATTAGTAGTACGGATGGATCTGAATGAAATTTGACACAGATAGATTGATGTTTAGACAAAGCATCGGCTACTTTTTATAAATGTAACCTACCAAGCGAGCAAAGCTGCGAGCGCGAAACTATTTGGTTTAATATTCCCGGTAATTGACAAATAGATTATAGTCCGCGTAACATGCCGAGTGAAACTGTTAGTTCAGCCTAAATTTCTGCTTTTATTTATTAGTCTTATTTTATTATCTTTATAAGCCGGTGGACACAAGCTAACGTAGCTCTCATTATTCTCTCTTCTTCAGGGCTACTCGGTTTGCGGTACTAGTAAAGTAATATTTTGTGTTTAGCGACAGCGAGTGGCTGGAGAAGGCGCGGTCTGTGGGCGTGTGGATGGCGGCGGGGGGCGGCGCGCTTGCGGCGCTCGTCGGTAAGGTGAACGCGTGTGTGTCGCACCTCGAGCAGTTCCCCGTGCGTGTGCACGACCTGCCCGCGCGCCCAGCCACCGCTACCTCCGCGCTCAAGTTCTTCAACACCCATCAGCTCATGGTAAATAATAAGCATAAACACACTTAGGCACACAGACACACACAATTAAGCAAATATACACACGCGCGCGCTCACGCGCACGGTGGTGCGCATGTACATTGCAATACGGATTGGTAAAATAGCTCGTTGTTAATCTGAAGGGCATATTTTTGTGTTTAATATATTCTAACGACTGTTATGTAAGTAATCATTTATTTACTACATTACAGTGTGATCTCAAACGTCATCCGACTTGCACCAACCTGAAGCAATGGAAAGGTGGTGTGGTACGGATTGACCCCTTAGCTTTAGTGCAAGCCATTGAACGGTGAGTTGATATGATAGTTTATAAATATTAGAGATTAAAATGGTAAATGTGTTATTATAAGATATTATTTGCAGCAAACAGTATAATTTATTGTCAGGATCATGTTTCTATAAGTTTTATGTCTTTTAATTGATCTGCTGTTAATACGCTCTTTTGTTACATTTTTGAATTATACATTATTATCAGGATGTTTTTTTATAATTGTATATATTTTATAATATATTTAAGAATCATATAGTATTCATGATACGTTGTGATTTTTCTGGTCCCCTTAGGTCTTGCAGTAAAAAAATGTATGTTTGATGTGTGTGTTTGTTCAGGTACCCTAATGATGAAATGTGTGTTTGTATATGTGTCCAGTTACCTAGCGCAACGCGGGTACGCGAGTGCGCGACCACGCGACGGGTCCGCCACGGGCGCCCACTCGGACGACGACGCCGCGTCGGACGATGACGTCGACGACACGCTCGGCCCGCCACTGCACAACCAGCCCACTGAGTCAGTGCATTCACTTTATTATTTATAACCAGCATCTACCCGCGGCTTCGCCAGCGCCGTGTTGACAAATAATAGCCTGTATGTTATTCCAGACTATATTCTATTTTCGGTGCTAAATGTCATTCAGATCCGTTAAGTGGTTTATTCTTAATTAGCGATCTATCTACATCCATGTATCCATCCATCTCTCCATCCATCTCTCCATCCATCTCTCCATCCATCTCTCCATCCATCTGTCCACCCATCTATTCTCAAAATCCAAACATCGTCACAAGTTTTCACATTTATAATATTAGTTGGGTTTTTTAAACGTTATATAAGGTAGTGCTTGCATACAATGATAAGTGGAAGTAATGAAATCTTATTTAAGTTATTGGCTTACCTTTAGTGGCCCACTATTAAACACTTCTCCCGATAACTGAGGAGGCTTACTTCACCACAATTCTCTAATGCGGATTGTTTGAACGAGTTAATAACTAATCTAAATGTTGAAGGTTTTGTGGGACTTTCAACTTGTTGTGACAATCTTGGTTTTAGTTGGCTTGGTGATCACTTACCATCAGATGGTCATTTGCTTGTTAGCTTGCTGAATATATTATATTACTTTCAGTTCGGACCACAAACTAGAGTTTCTGATTGGAGACACAGTGTTACCGTACAACATGACCGTTTACCAGGCCGTCAGACAGTTTGGTGAACAAACGGATGCCGACACAGACACGGAAACACCTTTGGGTATGTTTATATATAACGGTTTTATATGTGTGTACAGGATAAAGTAAACCAGTAAAGTATATTTTTAATAGTTTCACAAATCAAATTTAAAAGAAAAGTAACTCTTTCCCTTTTGTTTCCCTCCATCATTATTGTGGTGTTGATCTTCCATCCACAGGTGCTCTCATAAGTTGATCAAAAACTATTCTACAACAAGTTAATTGATTGAGATTATGTCAAGATGAGAAAAACTTTAGTTTGCTTCTGTCAAAAAAGTTGAAATCGTTTAAAACAACTTATGTGTCAAAATAATACTTTAAAAGTAGGTTTTTACGTTGTTTCTACAAAGCTATTTCTATTGAAAAATTGTTATGGCCCAAGATATTATAGTGTTAAACATGTAATGTGACCGTTTTATTATACTGTGGCTTTGTCATCCATTTCTTTGTACACAAGTAATTTGACTGGACTATATGTTGTTTGGTGTATTCGCAGCGAACGCCGGTATCTGGGTACAGACGCACATAATATACTACCGCGCGGTGGAGGGGGGCGAGCCGCCGCGCGCCGACTGCAGCACCTCGCGCAAGGGCAAGGGCCAGCCGACCAAGCTCTCCTCAAGGCGGAAACCTGATCTGCTGTGGAACGGTAATCGCACCGTGTTGTTATGTATTGACGTTTCAGGAAGTTTCATTTATTATTATTATCAGACTTATTAATGCCATCTAGTTGATTATTCAGTAGTCTGTTGTCGTTCTCGCGTAACGCTAGTTCAAAAATGTATGGGAATGAAATTTGGTGCAGAATATTATGGCGTGTTTTCTCATAATAAATGTCACTCTCATACATTTTTAAATTAGCGTTTGGTGTGAACGTTAATAGAAAAGACATTTATCTAGAATTTGTGAAATGCTAAATTGAACAGAATATAAAAATATTTATTACGATAGCTGTACAACAATATCTACATGAAATTTATTATGTTGCCCATTTTGTATTAGTTGTGTTGTAGTGCTGCCCCAAGAGGGCTGCTTAGTACTGTGTAGTAATAATACTGTATAGTAATAAAAATACATTGTGAAAGTACGAGGTTGAGAAAGGAAGGCGATATGGAGGTTGTTAAAATTAAATTTATCATTGTTGATTTACGAAGCTGAGAAAGTAAGGCGATATATCATTAGATATAACTTTTTATATACCAGTTGGTTCTATAAATAAATAAGTATCTTTGGACAACTCACACACTGCCACCTGAGCCTAAACTAAGCGTTAGCTTGTACTATGGTGATCAGACAACCGATTAACATACATAGATACATACACAGAACAAACATTTCTGATCATCACATAAAAGTTGGTTGAGAATCAAACCCACGACCTTCGGTGTAGCAGTCAGGTTCACTAACCACTAGACAAACCGGCCTGTGTTGATGTTTATGTATATGTAGAGGGCGTAGTCCCAGTGCGCGAGTCCCCGCTGGTGGTGACGCTGCGGTCGCCGCTGCTGGCGGCGGGCGGTGGCGAGGTGCGTGACGCGGCGCTGCCCGCGCTCGAGCTGCTGCGCGCGCTGCACGCGCTCTCCCGCCACTGGCACACCCTCTACCGCGCCGCCTGCCTGCCCGACCACCGCCCGCTCGTGCCGCACACTGACTTTATTAACGCTAAGGTAGGATGCATGTATGATGATCGTTAGTGATTATACAAGTTATGCAAGCGATTGACCAAAATAAGATAACCCCCTAGTGACCACCATTTCTTGGGCACTGTCGTCCGTCGAAGTGCACGTAAAGCCGTCGGCCCGTCAGTTCAGTTCAACGCAAGTCTCCGGCGATTTAAAAAAAAATCTAATTAATCAATTATGTATAATAATATTTTGATTGACAAATAAATGTGCTATAACTATAATTATAAAATTCCTTTCAGCTTGCCGCCAAAGCGAATCGTCAACTACAAGATCCGTTAGTGATTATGACTGGTAACCTGCCTCCATGGTTAAAGAAAATTGCCTATGCTTGGTGAGAAGTTTCTAAATAATATTTAAATATATATATTTTTTAAATTGTGAACTATGTATATTGTGATAATATTTTTAGCCAACATGGTCTGGATGCCACGCATTAAACATCATTAGTTCACTATCGACTTATCTTACATATTAGTTTACTTGTAGTGAACACACTAGATTGAGCTATTTGGTTATTCTGAATTTTTCGTTATATCGAAGTTTCGAAGCACAACTATACTTAAAATCTACGCTGCTTAATCCCCGTTATATGTTTCCTCACTTTGGCCCAACTCGGCCCGCAGTAAATATATTATGATTTCTCAATTTGGCTCAACTTGGCACGCAGTAAATATATATTTCCTCAGTTTGGCTCAACTTGGCCCGCAGTTAATCTATGATTTCTCAGTTTGGCCACTGTCAAAAAGATTGAGTAGGCTTGCCTTAAACAATCTAAAATTTTGGTATTTCTGACCAGCCCGTTCATCCTGCCGTTCGAGTGCCGGCATCTATTGTTCTACGTGGTGTCGTTCGACCGGGACCGCGCGCTGCAGCGGCTACTGGAGGCGGGCGGCGAGCGCGCGGCGGCCGGCGCGGACGAGCGCGTGGCGCCGCGGCTCGACCGCCGCAAGCGGACCGTGCAGCGGCAGAACGTGCTGCGGCAGGCTGAGCATGTTATGCAGGAGTATGCGCACTCTAAGGTGAATAGTAAATACTATTCGTAATAGGTATATTCTTTCTTTCGTCCGTCTCTCCGCACTCTAGCGGTCGCTGTAATTTGTCTATGTTTAATGGTCTAATTGTGTGATTTTGTTTTTATTTTAGGGAGGAAGATTTTTTTTTACCCGTTTAAGATCTTGTAGGGTATCGTTTTAAAAAGATAATAAATCTATAAGACCTTTTTGATTTAGTAAGCTGTGTGCAAAATATAAACGTGAAAGCGATTATTTTTACACTATTCGGTTGCCAATTAAAATCTCTATTCTATTACACACTAAGAACACCTAACACAATTATAATAAAAAAATATTTTCCGTCTAACCAGGCTCTCCTCGAGATTCAGTACGAGAACGAAGTAGGCACCGGCCTCGGCCCTACGCTGGAGTTCTACGCGCTTGTGTCCCAGGAGCTGCAGCGCGCCGACCTCGACCTGTGGCACGGCAGCGAGAACTTCAAGCAAAAGCCGACGTCGTTCGGCGGTGAGATCGTCAAGAGCCAGCCGCAGGTCACCGACCGCTCGTCTGACGCGGCCGCGCGACTCGCTTCCTCTGTTCGTGACGCGCTCAATCTCGACGAGGACAGGTATAATCGTTTATAAGGCACGGTGTACATTTTTGTAGGTACAATCTGATTGTTAAACAATCTTTTATGAGACTCGGTGTTCATTTTTGATGAGGGCTACGTCTTGAAACGTTTAAGCTAATAAAAGGACAGCTTTTAGATCAAGGTTCCTACAGAATGAATATATATGAATGAATAAACACGCCTGGAAATAATTACACCATATCCAGCTGCGCGTTGTTTATCCTACTAATATTATAAATACCAAAGTTTGTATGTTTGTTTGTTTGTTATATCCTTCATACAAAAACGGCTGAACCGATTTTTATGAAATTTGACACACACATAGAGGGTAACTTAGACTAGCATATAGAAGTTTTTATCCCGGAAATCCCGTAGGATCGGAATTTAGCGGGAAAAAATCCTACGCGTATGATTACAGCTTCTAAACAAACATTAATATAAAACTAACAAGTATGTCTTCCCGGAAATCCCGTGGGATCGGGAGTTACTCGGATAAAACTCATGCGCGTACGAAGTAGCGGGTTCAGCTACTAGGGATTGAATAGTTTTCTCTAAGGAACGTGGGACCAAAATGGAACGAAGAATCCTCCTGCACTAACCTCCCTTTCACTCTGTGTAGTGCATGTATTGTGTTCCTGAGTTTAGTGTGAGGTTAGTCCATAAAACTTTTCCTAATAAAAGAATGTCAGACGAAGCGTATCCCGGGACTATTAATTGGGATCATACATTCATCCAGGTTTTCCTTTATAACTTATGTAAATAATATGTTATAAATAAGTTTGTGTGGATGGATGGATGTTTGTTACTCCTTCACCCAAACACTATAGAATGGATGATAATGAAATTTAACACAGAGATAGATTATACTCTGAAATATCACATAGACTATTTTTTATCGATATACCACGCGGGGGAAGGCGCGAGTGGCCCCTGGTAAGATATGTATAAATTGTTATTTTTATTCTTTGTATAATTGTATACCTACAATTTTAAAAGACGTGCTGAAGCGTTTCTTGGTCATTTCTTCTAAATCAAGCACCTGTCCGAAACGGTGGTAGACACAAAATTTATTTTCATAATAGGTATGAAGTTTTTTGATGTGATTTTTTCAGGTCACCAGAGCCCTCGGAGTTGGAGAAGGAGACTTCGATCCCGTCTCCGGCGCCCGACGCGACGTACGTATCGTGGCCGTGCGGTCTGTTCCCGCAGGCGATCGGTCGGAACGCGCGCGCGACGCACCTCTCCCGCGTCAAGGCCAAGTTCCGATTCCTCGGCAAGTTTATGGCGAAGGCTGTTATGGATTCGAGGATGGTGAGTTTATACATACCATTTATATTTGTATACGCATAATTGATTGGGGAAGTTAAACAATAGCGGATGCGATCGGAAAAGACTGGGTGACCACTAGTGGAATCTGACAATCCATATTGGAGAAGTATAGATTACAAGAAAAGATACTTTGAGAGAAGATCTTGCATTAAATGCAGTTATTGTTAGGTTTAATACTGAAAAATATACAACGTGATTCGTTTGTGCCCACAATAAATTGACACACTCGTAGGACTCGTGACCAGAAATAAATACAAAAAAATATAACATTAAGATTTAGCAGGTTTATATTATTCTTAAGACTCTGTGGTCATTGCTTAAAATGCAATGCAATTAATCTGCCATAATCTTTTATTGACTGTTGTCAGTCAAAAAAGACAAATCGATAGAATTAAAATTTTAAGTATTCTTTTTATCGTTTGTTCTTTTGAAATTTATTTAAAACAAATAGTGTTATTCATACAAACCTGTGCAATGTTAAATGTCGTATGGGTGGTGTAATAATTTTTGAATTGATTTTCGTCAATAATACCGTGAAACAAAATGGAGTGTATTAAGAAAAATATTTCATCGGTATCATTTACAGGTATGTTAATAAAATTAATTTTGATGTATTTTATGTAACTGTAATTTTTAAGTACAATACTACCAATATTATTAGTTATTACAATAAACCAAGAAATGTTTACTTTTCGGCCATGGCATTTGATGACCTCCAACTGACACTTAAACTTTACGTTGAGTGTCACCTGTTCATCCTATTTTACTCTAATATTATACTTGTTCCATTCTGTTTAATTAATAACATTGTGGCATGACAGGGAACTTGTGAAATGTATGGAGGGCGGTATAGTATTCACGTACAGGTTGTTCAAAATTAGGTTTTAAATAATTTGTAAATAACTTGCTAAATAACGTTGTTTTATTAAATTTAAGTATACAGAAATCTTCGCATATAGCCATGACATAAGCCTGTTAAATTAATGTCGGCTCAAACGAATCTCGTTGTATAATCAGGCCGTACAAATGCAGTAAACCTAATTGCGTTGTATTATAGATGTTGCCTTTGGTACCAAACTTAGGAAAGTTTTTCATTACGTATATGTGTACTAGGTCGACATACCGCTGTCAGTGTCGATGTACCGTTGGGTGGTGAACGAGCAGCGCTGGCTGACCCTGAGCGACGTGCGGCACGTGGCGCCAGAGCTGTGGCGCTCGTTGTGTCGCCTGCGCCGCGTCGCCGAGCGCGCCAACCACATCGCGCAGGACACGCGGCACTCGCCCGACCAAAGGACGCATATGGTATGGATACTCGAATACAGGCGCAAAGCTGCCTCTTTCCATCATAGGTCGCTGGCTCAAATCCGGCTCGAAGGACCAAAGAGTATAGTGTGTAGTACAGTTTTAGTTAGGGTCAAGAAGCCGTAAATAATCAAGTACCGTTTGAATACTGATTTATTTATATAAAAAAAGCGTGGGAGGTAAAATTCTTACTTATAATTACGAAATTTTCGATCGGTTATTTAACATGTGTATTGGGTTGTAGCTCGTATAGAGCTGACGCACGGCTGGTATGCATCACTTTGTCGTATGATATATCCTTTCAGTACAAACATCGCGCTTTGTGTGCCAGTAAGGACTGGAATAATTACCCCACGTCAGTGTTCTCGTTCGATTACTTTGAATTGTTATTTTACGATGTATCATACCGCCCGAGAAAATGGGCTAGCCAATATACAGCCTTGGCCAAAAGTATTAGGCACCCCCAATAAAGTTACCATACAGCTGTGCTGTTTAAACAATAAT
>DWJZ01001858.1:0-21503 GCA_018249125.1 Asbolis capucinus
TTGACTGGTGGACAATGCCATTAGGCATTAAGTCTTGCCCTTTGAAACTTCGTGTAAGAGGTGACATAAATATGAATGAATAAATAAATAAAGTACTTTTCAGTTTTCAACCCTAGTAGTAGTCAAGCCATTTAATATTTTTCAACCTCAGTAATAAACGTTTCATATAAAATGATTAAATTTCACATTACTCAGTTGCTCACTCCAGCGTACATTTTACTGAATTATACTTGAAATGCTCAGTCTGTTACAAAATAATTTATTACAGCAAAAAATTAAAGAAGCTACTATGGAAGTGCAGGCGGCGGAGCGGCGACTGCTCTCGCTGTCATTGCACGCGCACTGGTCAGTTATTGCTCCAGTGGCGCCTGGTGGCTCCGAGGGACTTGTAGATCGCTGTGCGACGTCGCGGCGACCGACGCGACACCGCTGCGACTTGTCCCGCGCAACAAACGGGTCAACAGTCCTCGACGACGTCTAATTATACCACAACTAATTATACACAACGATATTAAAAGAACAAAATAACACTACTACTGCTCCACAGAAAACATAACGTTCGATATAATAGAAAAAATTCAGAACAATATTAGAACCTACGACGACTCTAATGGCCGTTACTTAGATTAGATTAGATAAGAAGTAAACGACATAATATGTTCCAGCATGTGAGGAACCATTTTCATGAACAAGCGCCATGTGCTCCAACATAGAACGCTTCATCTAAATGCGTCAAATACTTCATAATCTGAATCGCTGACAATGTTGAGGGCAAATTTGAATATTTTCCAAAATTTTTAAGTAATCGGAAGATGCAGCAGTTAAACCGGCGTTGATTTTTGAAATGTGCTTCCACATCGACAATCGTCGTCATCGTCATCTCAACCCATCACGGCCCACTATTGAGTACGGGTCTCTTCTCTGAATGAAAACGTTAAGGCTATAGTTCACCACGCTGCCCGAGTGCGGAATGGAAGACTGTATACACCTTTGGGTTTTGCAAACTCCCCGGTATGCAGGTTTCCTCACGATGTTTTCCTTCACTCTTATAACGAGTGACATTTATATGCTTAAAACATATAAATAATAAATCCGAAAAGTCCGAGTAGGCGGCCGAATTCTTAACCACTAGGCTATCACCGCTTCATCGACAATAGCACAACACTAAAACGAGATCCACGCCGCCCCCCCCGTTCCGTCTACGAGGGGTATGATTCCCTGAGTATCGACACGTCTCCTATCTCAAGGAATAAAAAAAACATATTACTGTGCGTTAGAGACTTAATTCGGTAATTAAGGTATATGTACAATACATTTTTGGGTGTTAGAGAAACGAGTAAAAAAACACGATTTAGTCAACGCACCATACTGAAGTTCTACAGTGGATCTCGTAGAGTAACGAACGTGTTAAATGTAAGTTGCATTATTGTTTTATAATTCCTCCTGTTTTAAAACTCCGAACTGCACAGCTTTAAAGCTATGAAAGTATTTAATTGTAACTGGCGATATTAAAATAGTATTTAACGACTTGTAAAGGATACTGAGACACTTCGCCCGTCAGGTTGGCCGCCCCCCTCTCCCTTGAGTCACTTGGCTCTGTGCAGGCAACGCGTTAGTGGCACCCCAGCCTGATGTCAATAACGTCCACGGGCAGTGGTGATCACTTACCATCAGGTTACCGTCGGCTGTTGGCTTCACATAAAAAAAAAGATTCACTCCCGTTCTCTCATTTCATTTATTTTTTTATTCTATAGCGACGTAGACAATACAGATACCTCGTCGCCTCCAGGCAGTGCCGTCAAGACTACCACCTAATCTCAGTTCTCACCATCTCTAAGCCTTTTCGCTTTTTATTCTCCTTGTCTCTCCTCTCCTCGTCTTTCCTCTCCTCTCTTTCTCCTTCGCCTCTACTCTCGATCTCATCCCGCCACATGAAGCATATATCGTTTGTCCGGTATCGTTTAACTAAATCTGATCTCTAACTCCTGTGATAATATATCCTAGCATATTAAGTTGGCAGTATCAGTACATACAACATTCCTCAAATTCTGTAACATTGTGGTTTTCATGATGTACGTAGCATAACAACAATAAATGACTAGGGCGATGTTGTCATTTACGATACAAATGTACCGTCTGTACGTTTGTATGTGCTGTGGAGCATTATAATAACAGTCGTGGCCGAGTTTTGAAAGCATTGTGCATCAATAAGACGAACAAGTCTCAACACTCACCACAAAGTTATGTTTCGCCGTGCTGACGGATTCGAGAGTGTAACGGGTGCGGCTTTGTCGCGAGCGGCTCGCGTCCGGGGAGCCTCCGGAACGACGCGTCAAAGGTAACTCCGAGTGGAATTCGGCCCCGGATGATCCACGAGCCGAGCCGAGCGGCGCGGCGGCGGTGGTGGAAATGTTTCTCGCGGCGAGATTAAAAATCTTACGACTTTGCTCCAGTTATATCTCTGACATACAGATAAATATATGTGCCTCCTGCAGATCTGTGCCCTCGGAAAGTTATGCACTCGCGAACAACTGGCATCTAGAAACACGTAATATAAGGTATGACTACCTATCACCGAGTGATCATCGGAACCCTCTACATCTTATATGTAGTATGTAACCTGTTTCTGACGCGTTTCAGATTACGGTGGTAGAGATGACCAGTATTTTTTCTTCTGTACACACCTGCTCAACAACCAGTGTCGGAGCAGCGACGCGGAACATCCTCTAACCCTTCCAAGATATGACTGGATTGGGAGCTGGAATATTACAAAAACGTTAAATTTATTTTACATGTTACTTGTTTATGGAATACCTCATTTATTTAGTGTTCTATCTGCGACCTGGGATGGAGCAATAGGTAGGAATGAGGCTCCAGCTGGCGGCGGACGTCAAAGACAACCCTCGGGACGGAGCGCCTCCACCGAACTTTAGCGGCGATGTTTCTCCGCGGTTTTCCACATTAAAAAAACTTTCTCTACTTTTTCTCGACGGCAGCCATTCCGCTGATTAAGATTTTTATCTACGTTAGTATTTCTCACCATTTGTTTTTTCAATGATATCGTTCTAAAAAGCCATCTTATAATGTTAATGTTAAAGTTGTAAATGTCACTTGAACGGAAAAACATGTTTATTACGTTTATTTTTTCTAGACATACAAAAATTCAGTTATTAAATGAATCTTTCTTAAACATATCTCTTGTTACTAAATTATTATTATTGAAACGCTGAACTAATATTGAAGGCAATAATGCCTTTTACAAAGGAGGAGGAGGTACTCAATTCGTGTGTATATGTTTTATATACATACATATGTTACCTCAGAACTTTTTATTGAGTGAACCGATTTTGATATTTTTTTGATCGAAAGCTGGTGCTTGCGATGAAGTCCACTTTTTTATAAAACAACCGGACGAGTAGTGTTGGAGTTATTGTTTGTTTTAATATTTTTGTTTTCTCTTTCACCGTGTAACTTTTGACTGGATGGACCGATTTTGATAATTCTCTTTTTATTTCAAAGGTAATATTTGTCTCGTAGTGCTTTTAGCGATGTATAACGGGTCGGTTTTGAGTTATTACATTTTTTTTTTCTTAATGTACGTTCATAACATTGTAGAGGGTTCACCAATTTTGATGATTCTTTTTTTGTTCAAAAGCTAATACTTGTCAGATAATTTTTGGCGACATCTGACGATAAGTCTTTGAGTTATCTTTACTAATGCGTATTTAACTGGTTGCGACTACTACGTACTACGTAGACAATAATAGTTTCAATGTATTACTTGTCGGAGGCATTCGAAGTCGGTGTTTTTATTAAATGATAAAAATGATTATCTTCTTTTCATTACAAAATAGGAAAAAACTCAGAAATTTCGTGTATTTTATTAATGTAAATAAAGAATATTTGTTAAAAATTTCAAGCAAATCGGTTAATATTCAAGAAAATTCACAAGCGAACCTTCTTCCCTTATCCAAAGAAACCTCGGGAATTATTCGGTATAAATAGTATATTAAATGTTGCTCGGGAATGTAAGCAATAATTTTACAAAGTTTCATCAAAATCTGTCCGCAGGTTTTCGCATGATGCGCATTCAGACAGACTGACAGACAATAATTTCAAAACAAATATTTTTGTGCTTTATTTCAGTGCCCCGTCAACAAAATTATTAAAAAGTATTCAATATACAGCATAAATGCATTTTGAATTTATTATAAATTTGGTAATAATAAAAACAGCTTCTCGAGATGAATGGTTGACCCAAATTATAATTTTCAATCTGTATTTACAAGAGCTGATAATTTTCTCTACTGCAGGCTATTTATATATGAATGATAAGCTGTGACGATGCAAACAAATAATACTAGTATGGCGTTGTGCTCGGCGACGGGCACTCCGCCCGAGATCGCAATCAACTCACTCTCCTGCGGGATCGGCCTCGCCCACACATGCCATCAAATGCTGAGCTCTGGGCACAGTAATAGTGTTCCGATAATTGTAATATGCATTGTTGCGGAGAGGTTCTATTAACTAACACGTTTAGTTAACCTGCTATTAAATTTTCGATTTTACAAAAAGTACACATTATTTGTAGGTAAACGGTTGGAATGTACATACATTTCACATCAAGCGAGTTTTGATTGGTCGGTTTATATGAAAATCACTACTTATCATTATTTCCCGCCAAAAAGTATTACTTACCTTGAAATACTGTCATCAAAATAAAAGAAAGCTTGTCCATCAAACGAATCGAGAGCAGTGGACAGTGCCCACAGGCGAGCTGACCAGCCGCTTGTCCTTGAGAGGCTCCATCTGGACCGCGTCCGACGCCCGCTCTGTGTCGCGGGACCACAAACCGTCCAACTTCTGTGTACAGAGATGTTTGTAGTTCAAATGTTGTTACCATGTTCTTTCATCGCTGCTTCACGAATTGCTTGAAACGCCAACTTCTTGTATTTCAGGAGCTCACGTTACATTCTCTTATAATGTCAGCTAAGAAGAGAAGTACATAGGTTTAGGTAGACAAACATTTTGCTTGTCTTTTATTAAAACAAAACGTTCATACTGCACTTTTAAGGCTCAATCACATCGTAAACTTTAATTCAGTAGTCGAACACCATTCAAACCCTTTTTCATTGGAAATATTCGTCGGAAGTATTTATCCAGCATCGTGTTAACAAACAATCCATTATTAACTCCATTCATATCACACACAATAATGGTATTGGAACAGTTAGTTGTGGATCATTACAAATAATGTCGACTTAATGTGGAATTATTTTACTACTGTTCCCATTGTGCGAAACAAATTACATTTTAGGAGTATTGTTATTAATTAATTTTATAACCTCCAACAATGAATTAATTATCTCGTCTGATGGCATATTTTATTCATTATAATTAAGTTGAAAATGAGTTATATAAAGATGATACTCGGTAATAACAACCATTGATGCAGTATTGCGTCACCCGGGGCGACGACGGTGGGGCGGCGCGCTCTGCACGGGCCCGGCTCGCTCCTGACACAGTTATATTTTGAATGGTTATGTGCAAATAGCTAAGTTCTGTAATCGACAAGAAAAATTTACAACGTCTATGTCGCACCTACCCTCCCGCCAGCCGGACTGCCTATAAATTATCGGGCGGTTGATATGACGCAACTGCAAGAACATTATTTTTATGTCATGGATTTACAAACACACATTTTATGAGCATATCTGACAAACGAATTCACGTCGCCCGCTCTCGTCACGCGTCAGAGGCATCATCGACAGCAAAATCCAATGTGCAGCGACTGGTAAGAAGGCTGGAGTTGTATTGAGCGCACACACTGTAGTAGATAGTCTTTGTCCAGTCCCTACGGTTCTTCTTGAGTTGGTGATGGCGTGAGTTCGTCGTCGTGCGATATACAATGCGGCGTTCATTAGAACGCGGGCGCGGCGCCGCTCGCCGGCTCGCTAACGAATGCCGCCGGTAAAATTAAACCGTATACAATACCACCCAGATATTTCGTCACTAAAAATACTCGCCTTTAGCTGCCTGCAAAATATTCCGAATACCGAATTCCGTTCCTCCCTAATGACGTCAGTAAAAGGGCCACGCCATACCTACGGTCTACAAATCGCTTTGCTGGGGTTACCGGGGACAAGGGATCAAATCTGTAAATATTTAGTTTAATGAAATTCCGGCACATTTTCGGCTTTCATTAAAATAGGCACGTATTTTTTTTTTAAATCCGTTGAAGTATCATTTTCAGAATTTTGTCTGTCTTGGAATCTGCAAAAAGATACGAGTTTCGTGTTCTCTTAGAATTACGAGTACTGTAATATTGTAGGTCGCCTCGTGTCACCGACAGCAGGTGGAATAATCAATATTGAAAGTCAACATTAACAGTTTGTTATCAGTATTATTACAGATATTAATCAAGCCTGGTTAGTTCCAGATACTCCAACAGAGGAATTGAACTGGCTGTTCATATTTCTTCATCGACCGAGCATCACTTTTATCGATGGTATTATTGAACCTATTTTTTGACAAGGGTTTCCCTTCTCCTCATGACCCACCTTATATAATTAGATAAGTAGCTTATTAAACATAGAAGAGAGCTGAACTCGAGGATTTTATACTGCCCAAAAATATTGGTCATTGATCAGTATGTTCCGTTTACCAAGTCCGTCGATAAACTGAGCTGTCAATACCATCGTAACTTCGTATGGATTAGAAGTAGCGATCGCGCCCCGAGCCCCGAGCCCCGAGCCCCGAGCCCCGAGCCCCGAGCCCCGAGCCACTGAATATTGAACAGGGAGCCGGGGTCCGATACAGCTCGCAATCCGATCACTGGCCTGACTTGCGACCGATACTAACTGTAGCAGCTCCTCCGGCCGGGGCAATGGCCCCCGAATTTGAACAAAGATATCATTGGAGGTTCCTTAATGATAAAAGAAAAATATTTGCATTGCCAATACATCGAGTTGGACCCACTGTTCTACATAGGTTGACCCAACGTGTGTCTTGGCCTCACTCGTGGGGACGAGGTAGTTTTCTGTATGTTCACCTCGTAGTACCTTCTAGTAGGACTAACAACCGTAACCTTTCATTACTCGCAACTTACAGAACAATTGTAAATTATATATTTGTTCGTGTATAATTGGAAAATTCCATCTGGTATAATGAGGGTCATTATAAAATTATTCAATAAATAAAATAAATAAATAAATGATGATAAATATTATTGACGTTCCTCTCTGCTCGGCAGGTATTTAATTACCAGAACCTTATTACAGCAAGCATCTCTATAGGGTCCTTCAGTACCATTCCAGCAGCACCGTGTACGATGGAGCGGTACGTGATTCATTAATTGCAAATATAAACTTTGTAATTTATATTACTGATTTTACTATGAACTGTTCTTTTAACTTCGTGATGTCATGAATGAACAGCGAACATACGACAAACAGAAAATAAGACACTAAGTAATTATCCGCGGCGCTTCATTTTCTACTATCTGCGATCTAACAGATGCGACCAACTTATTTTAGAGATGATGATGCCATGATAACGACCTATGAATTGGACATAACAATGACAGCCGTCAGCCGTTATGATCACGTCGTATATTATTGTTGCTTTATGTGGCAAGTTAATTTGCTATAATTTTTTAAAACCCTCATTTCCTCAAACAAAGTATTCAGAATAAGCTCCTTAGCAAAGTGTTGAGCGGGGAAGGTAGCGAGGGCAAGGGGAGGGGTATGTCGCGAGCTGTCGCCGGCCGCGGGCTCCGGCGGCGGCTGACGGATGCTCTCATCAGTCAGGATCTACCGAGCCATTACTCGTCCACGATCCGCCAGATCCGCCACACCTCGCCGACCCGATACGATCCCGACAAAAGCTCACCTATTAGTTATAACTCAACAAATTCCAACCACCTTTTTTGGTGCCCCGTCGTAGTTCCGTCAGGGCCAGCTCATATGATCTCATACATACACTAAATAACCACAATACAAGAAAATCCTTATAAACTACACAATTATAGATAATGAAAAAAGTATTTATGCTGTAAAAAATGAAATAATGAGCGCAGTGTGAGACGGCAACAGGCGTCCTGTGTCAGCACTGAATGGTATCTGTATATCGTCGTCACCAGGTAACAGGTCCTGTTGATGACGTCATAACGATGCACGTAATTCCCATCTGCCGGCTTTATTGCTCGCTCTATTCAGTTTAGTTTATAAAATTCATAATTTCGATCGTGATTCGAGTTAAGAGTTGTTGATGCGAACAGTCAGAACTGATATAGAGCTGACTGCGAGCCAATGATATCCCTTGCGAGTAGACGAATGAACTGATCATCTTATGAACTCGTCAGTCAGGCGACTATGAAATAAGGGAGACTCTCTATCCTTGAGCCCAGACCTCCCCTTCTCTTAGTGTTCATATCCAAGCCCTGGTAGTTACGTCCTCCTAAGTTTGACTGTGAAATGTCTTCAAATATTCGGTAGGACCCTTGAATCGTTAACAACCAGACTGCAGCTGTGGAAGGAAAATGCGTAAGACATAAATACGAAAAACGATCAGTTTTATATTTCAAATATTAAGAGCGAGGAGAGCATATTGCAAGTGAAAGATATCAATCATATTAATTGTACTACGAATATAGCACTAACAAAGAAAGCCGTAATCTTATTAAGAGCGCCCGCATAAAGCCATTCTTATCAACTGCGCTGTTCCCCGCTCAGTTCAGTTCAGTTTAGTTCAGTCGATGAACAGTGGCTATTTTATTTTACTTGCTTGAAGCAGATGCTCTCTTAAGACGTCACGTTGGTTTAACAAATGAAATTGGCCAGTTTATTTATGTACTTGTTATTAGTTATACGTAATAATATGAAAATAGACAAAATGAATTCCTCATTATGTCACTGGTCCATCTGTCGGACGGATTAGCGGAGGCAGGTAGACAAGACATAAAGTATTTTTCAATCACGTCAAACTACATCGCAACACTCTCTATCAGATGTTCTCATTTAACAACATGAGCGAGTTGAGCGGTGCCGTCGTGGCCCCCGTGTTCCACTTGGTTAATAATGTTTATATTTTGTTCAATTTCAACCATGTATATCCCACATACTGGCTTTTAATTCTACACATTTTGGAGGCCATACGTACTTTTACTGGATTGGGTGGGCTAATCTCGCTCGAAAAGCCGGCAGGGTGGAAAGATTACATTTTTTACATAATAAGCAGGCAAACGAGCAGACGGATCACGATGAATCGTTTGGCGGCTGATCCAAGCGAGCGGGTAGTCAGCCAGAAGGGCTTCACAAAAAAAAATCTTCCCGCAAAGCGCTAGCAGCAAGCAGCTGACTTTTGTACGCGTTGTTCAACCCTCCGGTAGGGCAGCGCGGCATTGGAATACAAACCCCCTTTTACGACTGATAGCGATACATTATCGAATAATTTATTATGAAGGCACTGATAATGTTATGCTTATTTATTATCTCTTCATAAGGGGCGGGGCCTTTGATTCCTCTACCATTCTGCTTGGCTCAGCTGCCTGTCAACTCGTCGTGTTCCAGATGTCGTCGTGTTCCGCCAGTAAATTCGTACTTAGCCGACAATACTTAGCCAGTTGCATAAAACATACATAAGTTCGTTAAAATATTTTTGAACTTCGCGCCTCTTTAGTTATACTTACTACTCTGTAGTTTTGTCTACAGCTCTGGTCTCTGACATTGTGTAGTGAATGTTAGATGTTCAAACTCAACTCAATTCAGCCAGTATTCATTTATCATAATAAAATTAAATTGTCCTAGTCCAGGATCGTATTTTAAAGAAACCTTTACACGCTTTGCGATATGTACCTATACCATGCATTCAAATAAACTCCCACAAAACAAAGTGAAAGAATCTGTTGGCGGCTCCAGGGTTAGCTGTACTTTCAGATTCATGGGTTATTAATGGGACGTCTTAGACTTGACAACAGGCGATTAAACTCATTACCCTGTACAATGCGATCCAAAGAGCGCACGAGAGTGGTGAAGTGTGGTCCGTATCTGCGATAGTCACCCGCGACCCGCGCTAATTGCTCCCAGTCGTAATGACATTGTCGCTTTGCTCCACATTTTAAATTACAATATCGCATGACAGATTAATTTGTCATATTTAATGGTCGTTAAGCATGGATTATAATAATTGTGTTCATTAATCAACAAATTGCGTAATCATGGAGCTGTTTACACGCGGCGACCGGACCGCTACACTAGTTGATTTATCAATCATGCGGTTTGGGAGCTCCCCGATGTCTCATTTATATTATCATCACAATCTGCAGAGGCCACGTTCCACGATTTGTACCGCACTTTCTGCCTCGTACGTGTAAATTATGGAATAAACTCCCTGAATCGGTGTTCCCTGATAACAAAGACATGGGGACCTTCAAGAAGCGGGTCCATCGTTTCCTCCTTGGCTGGCAATGCATTGGTGATACCCCTGGTGTTCCTAATGTCCATGGGTGGCGGTGATCACTTACCATCAGGTGACCCGTCTGCTTGTTTGTCTGCTTATAATATTTTAAAAAAACTCGTCTCTGGTAACGTCGGACGGGGCAGCTAGTGGAGCTCTTGCCCTTTTCCTTAATTGTCGCAGTATCCTCACTTGGGGGCAGGCAATTTTTTTTATCCCTTTCTTTTCCCCTTCCTTCCGTCGTCTTAAGCATATCAGATTCCAGTGTGTTAGCTCTTGGGACACGTTCACGGAGATCGACAGATTGCCGCCTACGAGGCAGTTAGAGCCCCCTTCAGATACGGTGGGGCTGCCTCCTACCGAATTAGGAGGGTGGTATTCTCCACATCCCGCGTTACCCTCCTGGAATTGTAGTTTCCTAACTTACTTGTCCATTTAATTTTATGTGTTTTTACAGGGTGGGTCCCTGGGCACTCTCAGTACACATCTCCAAGTTAGGCACCAAGCACCCGAAGATGGATCCTCCCCGGAGTCCCCCACTACGATAGACCTGGAGAGGACTTTTACAACACTCCCCGGGTCAGCCGATGCGGCTGAGCTGGGGATTGAGGGCCACTTTGGCGTCTCATCGTCCTCGAAGTCTCCTGATGCAGGGGAGCGGAAGACGAAGTGAATCTCTCGGAAGTCTCTTGGCTTCACCGTGCACTGGCTTGTGCATGGCTACTGAGCCCCGCCGCTATGACAAGGTGGATTTCCCCGGCGGGGTCGGCTCTGATACACCTACTCTACTGGAACCTTTCGTACACAAAACTATCGCCGACCTCAGAGTAAAATAGGTACAAATCGAAAGTCGATAACTGACTACTTACTTCTGATATAATTGATACGAATAAAACTCTTGATCCGTCCGTGCGTCCACGGCACACACGTTGCTCATCCTAGCTCTCAAAACAGCCAACTCTTAGATTGACTGCAGCGAACATCAGCGTAATGGATAAAGCATGAAAGCTCTGAAATAGTAGGAGACAGAGCACTGACGTATTTATCAACCTTATTCAGAAATATTTGGAATAGGTTTTGGTACTAAAATTATATCTTTCGAATATACACACGCACATTGGTTTCTGGCAAAACCTCATCAATGGTTGACAATATACAAACGAGATTTTATAAGTGCATACAATTCTAACAGCTCATTGCATAGCCTATGTTGACCCAGGTATTCCTCCAATAGCTTCTTGCTTCTTGCAAAGGAACTCCTCAACGGCTAACATTACACAACATGCGTACCATTAGGGTAAAAAAATCTTTTAATATTAATTTATTAGCATTAGTCACATACGATCGTGAAAACACAGCTTCTTTTCCTCTTGCTTAGCCCATGGTGCCACAGCGAAGCGTGGCCGGGTACATCTACTAAAATATAAAATACATATATAGATCTCTAGTTGACTTCTAGAAGTTAACATCAAAGAAACTCTATTCTTGATTCAATCGTAGCTTTATAAACTGGTGCAGTTGTATACAACAATAGTGAATACTTTTCATCTGTAATGATGATAAAGGCAATTAGCATTATAAATACCGTTCTTCAACTTGGACCTGTTACCTTGTTGAATACTTCACGATGTTATCGTGAAACAACATGTCCCATAATACTGTTAACAATATGTCTACAAAGTTCGGCCTCTGTTGCCGTCCTTATGTAGTTGTGCTTGTGAACAACCAACATGTGTGTGTCTCCCTGCAACCTCTGTATTCAGCAAAGACAACGGATGACGTCACCTCCGGATCCTGCCATCAAATTACACTTATTTACCTACGTGTTAAGAATACTAAACTAGGCCTGGTTTACTCTGTTGGCCACGTGAGGTTGGTCTGATTTATGATATATTCATGAATAAAATCAAACATTTTTCATTTCAATATCCGTCAAATCTATTGTAGGATGATGGAAGGGCATGGAGTGCTCTGTAAATGTTTACAATCGTTTTCCGTTAGATAAATATTAACAGCGGTATTAGCAGGTGGCTTCTTCCGTGTGGAGAAAATACTGTGTGGGAGCCGGCGGCTGGAGGACGAGCCGAAACACTTTCATACATTATACACGCAATAGTAACACTTAGCGGAAACTCAAACCCTCATAAACAAACAGGATTGCCATCACAGGGAAGTTAAGCGGCGGTGCCTCCAGGTCTAATTCAGTTCTATCACCTGGATGATTGATTAATCTGTGATCATTTTACACGACTTAAAGGTAGGCTATCCTAACCTGTATGTCTAGCTTCGCTCGATTATCCAGTGTGGTTTGACGATCTCAGACCGCGCCAGCTGTGCTATCGGTACAACGACACATTAGGCTGGAACACGGGCGAAGCCGCGGCAGACACGAGTTTATCTACTTATTACAGCTTAATAACTTGCACACAATGTCAATAACACGTTGAAAGGGTTGTCGTTCGTCGTAAATACAATAATGATGTTGATATTTTTGAAGCCATCCAATAATGGCCTACGACGTGGTATGCACCACCGCGCTGTCCTTCTGTCATTGAGGCGGTGCGGTGCCTCGTGAGACCACCGGCGACACCTGCATTAGTCGCTCCTTGTCTACAATACATATGCCGCTGTGCTAATGAACAACACTGACTGTTATGTTCGTTTTTATAAGGTACGGCTTTTAAAGTTTATATTTTTTTATTCTTCTGTATCTAGTCATATTAAAAATGAATACTATATAAACTCTGAGTTTCTTATTATCTATATAAAAGAAAATCGCATTAGTTATAGCACTTCTCGTATAAGTTTAGAACGGCTGAACCAATTTCAATGAGTTTTGTGTTTTTGGATTTTTCATATTTCGTGAGAAGGATAAAATGTGATATTTATCATCAAAAAAATATAATTACTACAATTCTACTTTTTCAATGAAACTCCAACAAACAGTTCATAATGTCAAATAGGATTCTTTCACAAATTAGATATTAAGCAAGCAGCAACAAGCATGGAGTGAACAGAGCAGTGCCGGCCCGGTCAGCTGCTGCACATCCAGTGCACTCGTACGTACCTTTATTTCATTGTTAATTCTTGTTTTTGACAATCATTCCTTTTTATACAGCTGCATTTATTTCTAAAAAATAATATATATATTTTTTTAAGAAGTTATAAAATATATATTTCTGTTTTTTGATGCTAACGTTAGTATCTTTATGAGAAACTTGCTGGATGCACCATTAATATCTGATTTGACAGGAAACAAATAATAAAAATGTTAAGTATATGACAGTACCGAGCATCCGCGAAGAGAGTTTTACTGGGGGCTTACAATAGAATGAACATTATTAAAACATTTGTCTGTTGTCTGTCTGTGCGATGATTCTATTTTATTTTTGTTGTTTAGCAAAGGGGAGATCTCCCGCCAGGCGAGGTGACATGCCTGGGGAGCGGCCGAGCTCCGACAGTTGTTAGTCGGAACTTTTATATATGCTAACGATACAGAAAACTTCGATAGCGTGATTCAGGTTTCGTCGTGGCGTCATTGTATGACGTATTGTGCGATGTCGCCACAGTTGTTTTTAAAATACATTTGTTATTCAATATACATAAACACAACCCAACATTTTTATTAACAACTAGCTCCGCCCTCCACTTCGTACGCGTGTAATTTGCTAACACTAACTTTAACCCGCGACTTCGTTTGTATAGGTTAGTAAGTACTGCGTCTTATAATCTTATATCATGTAGATTGTAGGTTATTCTCAAAAAACTAAACGAATGCAATTTCAAAGTGCCGCTGCGTACACTATAATTATAGTTTTGTTTTCTTCCGGCAGCAGTAGATATTGATTTCCACCAAACCAGATGTCGATAGGGCAGCATATAGTTGCCCTGCGACTTTTTTTTAGAACTTAGAAAGGGAAACAATTCTGTCGTACATGATTTTTGCGAAAATTGAACCGTTTACACAGTGCACGCAGCGGAAACTCTCAATAGGAACAAAATCCTTCGATTTTGAAACATTCTTCATTGGTGCTCCGCTTCTATTGGTATTTTATGACGATATATAGCCTATAGCCTTACTCGCCAGATGGGATATCTAACACTGAAAGATTTTTTTAAATCGGACCAGTACTTCCTGAGATTAGCGCGTTCAAACAAACAAACTCTTCAGCTGTATAATATTAGTATACATAGATTTTGTAGCTTAACGAAGAAACAAACTCCGTGCATAAGATTCGTGGGCTCAGTTGGCTCAAAACATTTTAATCAACTGAGCAACACAACGCCTGCCAGGTGAGCTGGTAAACTAAATCGTAGTTATTTTCTTGCTGACTACACGAAGCAGATGTCACTAAATTATACACATGCGTTTTTTATTTATTTGCAATTGCATATTTTGCGATTCTGCTAACGGTGGGTAGCTGAAAAAAACAAGTATCGTAGGTGGTCAAGGACACAGGTGTACCGGCTGACCGCACCGGGTCCGGCGGCCCAGCGGCGCCGCGGACCGACACGCCTAAAAAGGTCGCTGCGGCCGATTCAATATAAATGCAAATGGACCGCAACACAAACAGATTGAGCGAAATATTAATGTTCTCAGAGACATCGCGAGCGACTGCCCCCCGCCCCTCCTCCTCCTCCTACACCTCCGTCTCACTCCGCACCCCCTTCGTTCTTCTCGATTCTCTCTCGACACTTTCGCCCTTTGCTCGGCCACAGGGTTGTCCGCGGTATTACAAATACATACTTGTGATGATACTGTTTCATCGTGGCGTTCATAGACCCGACGACATGTCTATTATCTTACGAGTACATGGTGGTTCTGTACACATACACGTACACATGGTGGTTGGCGTGTCTGGAATAAGTTGATACATATCATTACTGATTCGGGGTGTGTCAGCGATGTACCGCTTCCCGTCCTTCCTCTGACCCGCTCTGCAACTTCCTTCCTGCCGAGCGACGCGGTAGGAACACGGCAGTGGACAGCGGGGATCACTTACTATCATGGACTCACCTACTCGTTTGTCTGCTAATAATATTAACATAAACCTGTGCCATTTTTTTGTTCGATTTATTATGTTTCCACTCCTTAATGTGATAATTTAAACCGCAGAGGCTCAGCTAAAGATTCGTATATCGCAATCTATATTTCCTGCAGCGATTATCTTGAAGTAGTCCGGGTGAGGGGTGCGGGGGCGGGGCCTGTAATCAATCAAGCAATTACGATTGAGTTAGCGACAGCCCTAGCAGCTGCGCCAAATGAATTTATAAAACTTGTAACTCGGTACAATCGCTTCCAGAATGTTGACAATTTATTATAGTTGATTGACGCCAACACGGATTTTTAATTTCAGCTTAACATAATGTACTTTCTATTTGAGATGGCACTTAGTAGAATACAATATAATCCAATACGTAATTAATAACAATAACCCTATTATTTATTAATCCTAATTGGTCTACAGATTCTCTCAAACCATAATGAAAAACATAAAAAAAATAATTTATAAATTTTGTCAAACATTCTATATCATTAATTTTCTAAGGTATTTTATTACAAATTTTTATACAGATGGAGTAGGGCCCTAAACTAGTCAATGTCAGCCTGGGCCTCGGCCGTGCCAGCGTGTGTGTGTGTGTCGACTACTGCGTTTGTGTGTCATTGGTTAGGTTAGTATAGTGGATGTTGTTTTCTTACAAATTTACTTGACTGCACATAGAAGTTAATGTAATATTAAGTTATATGAAACACTTCTTGCAGCTTTCCATATGACCAACACTAGCCAATATTCAATTTCACTTTTTTTGTAATACAAACAGTTTTCCTGCGAGAGTGCTGTCTCTCCAGAGAATTATATGACACAGCAGCTGAGCGCGACAGTAATAAGTTGTGTTGATGTACATTTGTCAGTCTGTTCAAGTTATTGGGTGTGTAAGTGAATTTGGTCAACCTGTTTGAGACTTCCTGTACTTGAGCTTTCGGATTGAAATGAATGTCAATAATAAATCATATGAGCCGTACATCTTCGACGTTCTACTTGTGCATTTCCTATTGAAAAGTCGACATGTGAGGGGTGGTTCCGATCAGGCCTAAATTGTATTATTGTTGTGTTACTGCAGTACATACATACATACATACATACATGTCCGGATGGTGATCAGCGAGCTATGAATTAACGCTGTTTCATATTGTCGTAAGATCATAATGTAAGCGAGGTTGTCGGAACACGGCTGTTCCTGTCATCCGCCAATAATACGCTGCGGGTGTGAGCGCCTCTAGCAACTTTTCATTTATGTAGGTGAGGAGCAGAATACATCCTAAAACAGATCGTGGCGGTGTTTATTTTACCTCCACGCTATTAAGACAGGTTCGAGTAGTACTGGTTTATAATATTGTTAAGAGATGTTGACAAACAATAATAATATTTGACAAACAATCGATGAATCTATAGATATTCACACTACACGTACAGACACACTACAGTGGCGTCTTCGAGTACCGGCAGAGAAGACGAGGGCCCACGGAGCTGTGACAGGCCGGTCAGTCTAATGGTGAGTCGTGGGCTCGATTCCCACCCAGATCAAACTTTTCTATGATGAACAGGAATGTTTGTTCTGTGTGTATGAATATCAATATATAAAAATATGTACATATGTGTGTGTATCAGTTGTCTGATCACCACAGTACAAGCTAATGCTTAGTTTGGGCTCAGATGACCGTGTGTGAGTGGTCCAAAGATATTTATTTATATTATTTAACGAAAGTTACTGACACCATTACACAAAAAAACATGTAAAAACTCGGAGCCAATAAATATGAAAATATAAACGGTATTTAAAGTACCGATAGTCTGACACTAATGAACTGAAATACTCGACTGGAAAATTGGAAAATCTCGTTTCGTGTGTTTCACCACACTGTAAAACTGAACATTGGAGCTCGGTCGTAGGCTGGTCATTAACTTGGAGTGGCTCTATGATCCCACCTCATTATTACGATGGTACGACAGTCGAAAGACAAAACTGACAAACCCACATGCTTGAATTTCACATTATTTTCTTCTAAATAACTTTCCAGGACTTTAAAATTTGTTAAGTAGGTAAGTCAGTTTTGCCTGTAACTATCTATATGGACTATTTTATAACCTTAAGTTTGGATGGCTTCAACCTATTGATGGCTCAGTACTGAGCACTGGCCTCTCCTCACACTGAGGAGGCTTAGAGCGTACTCCACACGTTACTCCAGTACGGGTTGGTGGAGAGGATAGTCAATCCGAATTCCGGCGCTCGCTGTTGCTAACTCTTACTATCATTTGAAATTGAAACAAATCAGGTTATAAACACTTCACGCTTCTTAATATCAATGCTCGCACTTTGACAGACAGACAGACAGACAGACATCAAAGTTCGATTACACTCAACCTTCACAGTTCTCATTCGACCAGCCATACTTCAGCCTTCTCGCTGTAAAAATATCTCTGAACACGACAAAACTCTTTCTTCCGTATCCAAATATTGTTATAATTTACACCTAAAGGTTTGAAAGTCGGAACACCTTCGGAATTAATACTTAAGTCAGGGGGTATTTGATTCCCTTCGGATAGAAATTAATTTCTGCAGGAACCGGAAGGTCGAGCCTCCGGGTAATTTAAGACCTCTGAAAATTATCTTTGCTTGCAACCCTCGTCACTCCGGCGAGGGTATAGAGGATTATAGAACCTGAGAGCCTTAAGGCCGTTGCTCGATATGCCGTTCCAACATCATATTCAAAACATATACATATGTACATACTATGCTTTATCAATATGTTCGCAAAAATACCAATACAATACAGTACAATCAGTTGACAGGCCGGTTGGTCTAGTGGTAAGTGAACCTGACAGCTACACCGAAAATCGTGGGCTCGATTCCCACCTAGATCAAACTTTTCTGTGAAGAGCAGGTGTGTTTGTTCTGTGTCTCTGGGTGTAAATATCTATATAAGTATGTATATACAATTTTATATGTATGTTTATCAGTTGTCTGATCACCATAGTATAAGTTAACGCTTAGTTTGGGATCAGATGGCCGTGTGTTATTCTTCCAAAGATATTTATTTATCTATATATATTTACATATTTGAATGAAACATAAACAAGAGAGTTTACATTTTTAACATTCATAAGATTGCCAAGTTACACCGACTTAGGTGTGCAAAAAAATTAAATATTTTAGGTATTACAATTAATTTAATTACATTATATTATATGTTTCGATTATATTATTATTAATTATATATTTTCTTAACATCAAATACATTTCTATGAAACATAATATATTAATAGAATTTATATTAAAAAAACAGGTACATTACAAATCACAAATCTCGATTGACGTAAAAAAACCGTACTGGTTTATGATTTTAAACTCGACTTATAGTGGACTGTGTACAGTTATGCATAAACCTGTGTAACGGGTATGTAACGGGTACACGATATATGTATGTATTTTGCGCCGATATTTCGACCGGTCATGGTCCCGGTTGAACTGTTCAACGAACGCATAACTCAGCAATATCTGCGCAAAAAACATATATCGTGAGTACTCGACTCACATAGCATAACTGTATTGATTATTGGCGTCAACTGAATAATTGCCCACTACTGAGCACAGGTTTCCGCATGACTGAGGACATGTTCATACATCGCGACGATGCTCCGCTGTGATGGGGGTACTTATCAGGCGTCGAACTGGAGTGTCGAAACTTTAAATTCTCCCGGAACACCTCCGATATGACTTAATGGTTACCAGCTCGTGATAACAGCAGTACCCGTCGGCTTTAACAATAACGATATTTTTAATGTTATAAACAGACAAACGAACACACGGATCAGCTGATGGCAAGTGTTCACCGCCGCCCGCGGACAGCAGCACCAGACTGGGGTGTCAGTGACGCGCTGCCTGCCTGTATATGCCTGCCTGTGATACACGTGGGGAAGGGACCTGCGATAGTATTCATATTGATTTAATAAAACCTTCCTCAGCCAGTATCAATCGCATTTCACAATTGTAATCGTATTTCCCGCAGAAGATAATGTTGTCATGGAATTGATTGTCAAACGGCACACGATATTGGTGAAATTCGTCTGCATTTCAGCTTTGTTTCGTGTAATCTCCGGCCGTTTGACATGTATCAAAGGAGCCTCCAAAGCGAATTCGGGTCTCCTCGAGCGGCGCAAAGTGGCAAAACCAGACGCGGTTTCGACGTTTTGAGGTCAGGTTGAGTGAAAATTGCAAAGAATTCTGAACCAATTGTAGATGTCAAAGAGCCGGCGGGAATAAACGAAGCGGCGCTCTGATGCTTTCCCTCGCTTTAGCCCGCTGGTTTCAGTTTATTTTCCCTTAGATATTTTGTATCGATTAACAATTTACTAATGTCCAGTGGTTTCCGCTCTAGCTAGGTAAGTGGCCACTCGTTTTTACCTCTTCCTGTACTTGAATATCGAGAACTTCTTTTGATCCATTCTCTAACTGTAATATGGCTAGTATATTTTTTTGGAAAATAATTTTGTCCGAAAAGTACCTTTGATGCCTTTCCTTTTTTATTTTCCTCCTTTATAGTTATAAAAAAATACCGAATAAATGAAGCGACGTAAAATTTTAAGAGATTCGTTCTTTTCTTATATTTTTTTGTAAAGTCTCTAGAGTCTGCCTTGAATGGCAGCTCAACCTTTATCACGGGATGACAGCCGCCAACTCGAAACTTCAGACTGTTCGAACAACTTAACACAAGGTTATTCTATGCAATGAATTATACAATTTTACTCGGCAACTGTTAAGGAAGGATTATCTCTATAAATCCTTTATGAATATTATATGGCAGCGAAGTAACGATTATAAGTTGGTACCAATATTGACAAGCGGTGATAGTAGCAGCCTTCTCGGGACATCCGACGTCTGACGGGAGTCGGGGGCGGGGTAGGTTCGAATCTTGCACGCGTCATTGATGTTCGAATTTATGTGCTTATTATAAATTAATTATCACTCGCTTTGATGGAGAAAAACATTGTGAACGTGCACTTCTGAAAGTTGCTCATAAATTTCTCGAAGTGTGTTAAGATTATTCCATGTGACCTGTACAGCGTACGTTCTGAATCCAAACTCGAGCCGGACTGTTATGTCACCTGATTGTACGACTAAAATATTCAAAAATGAAACAATCTACTGTAAATTATTTATCAATGTAGAATTCAAATAAATGTTTTTAAATGAAAATTGATGTGTCCTGTAGTACACACAAAATTTTGCACATTACCTTCTACTAAATTTGTAACAAGGAACTAACACAATTTAGCTTTTAACGAGCCAATTACCGGTGTGTTATCACTGCCTCTGTACAAGGTTAATTATTCATATATTAATTAGCTGAAGGGCGCGGCGCGGTCACGCGGTGCTCCGGCCACCCGATGTGCAGTCAATCCCAATTACCCTTGATGACAATAGCCTACGGTTAAAATGCTTCAGTTTTGGCTTTGGTGAAAAAAAATCTAATTTATTTACTTATAGTTAAGATTTTACAAACATTTTTGGAAAGTTAAACAATTCCATTGCATAAACAAATATGGTGCGTGGCCTTGAAATAAGAAGCGGCAAGAAACTCTTTAGAAGTTTCTTTCCGACTAAAAGTTACACATAGCACCTATTTATGTATCTATGTATATACATTGAAATTTTAACACATCGACCTTTAAAATTTTATATACTAGACCGCTTTTATATACACACATCGACAACTAAAATACGTGAAATTCAAGAGATAATGAAGATTAGTGAAAGCCATTTATAACGAAAATGTGCTGCAATATACCCGGCGGGTATCTGACGCGGATAGACGGTCGAAGGAGCAAACTCCTCATTTCAGTCGCCACTCTATACGGGAACGTTCATTAAAACACCACGCGCGGACACCCTCGCACTAATTGAAGATGGCCGTGCAATCAGAGGCACGAGGTTCAGTATTTCAGAAATAGTCAAATGCAATGTATTAAATACAATACAATACATAT